>VZTM01017264.1:710462-791644 GCA_013400555.1 Jacana jacana | reverse complement strand
CCTCCCCGCACCCACCCGGGCACCCTCTGCGGCCCCAGCGGTCGGGGCTCGCACGGAGGTCGGTGGGTCTGGCGGCGCCCCTGGAGCCGGGCTGAGGGTCGGGCGGTGCGGGAATGGCAGCTGCGGGGGAAATTGCCAGATTTCAGTGTTTCTGCGAAGGAGACACATCGGTCCTGCGGGGCTTATGTAAGGGACTTCGGCGGGTGCGGGGACAGACCCCCGGTTACGCAAGTGCGGCGCTGCGGGATGGGGACCTACGAGCAGTCTGCCTTGTCTGCCCCTCGGGCAGGACCGAGTTGGGGCAGTGCCTGCCGAGGCCATTCAGCATCCAGTCCCGGGCTGTGAGTTCCTTCTTGCGGCGGTTGGAGTTACCCTGGAAAAGTTGGTGCCCCCGGAAACCTCACCGGTGTCTGCGGGGGGGTCAGCAGGAAAAATGGGGCTGTGGGGCCATCTCTGATACAAAAGTGGGATTTTTAGGGGTCGGTAGCAGGCTGCATTAGCTGGTATTTTTGGGTGAGTTCCGTTTGTAAAGCTGCTCGTTATTGCAACAGTTCCCAATTCTGTTCGTTGAGGACAATTCCTTTTCCCACTTTCACTCCGTTTAACGCCTCCTCCTTGCCTTCCCGGCACGGTGTCCCCCCGAACCCCGCGCTGTCACTAAAACGGGCTCCCGTCTCCCTCCCCCCGGCTGCCTGTTCCACCTCGGTGAGCGCTCACCATTTTGTCACGTTGGAGCCCCTCTGGGCAGGACGGAGTTANGCTCTGGGGAAGGGGCTGTCTGTTGGTTCCCTGTTTTCATTGTTTACTTTCTTGCGTTTCAGCCTTTTGTAGTTGGCTTTGAAGAGTGATGTGACAGTCACAACACGCTCCGCTCGGGTGCCAATTACCTTTCTGCTTGGGTGTAATTTGGGGAAATTGATGTTATTGCACCCTGCAGTTAAGAGGATGAAATATTCTCGTAGCCCGGGGTATTGTTCTGGTTTAGGGGGGAGGGGATTTGCGTTCATCCGTGGGGACTCTTCCCTGCCCTCCCCGGAGGTGTCCTGGGGCAGGTGGGCCCAGCGGTGGGGGGTGCTGCGGGGGGGGAGGTGGTTCTGGAGGCAGGGCTGGGTCCAGTCTCTGCAAAGGCTTCGCTGCAGATATCTCTAGGGCTGCTGCTTGTTGTTGCTTGTAGCTGGAATACTCATTCGCCGTGGTCCTTCCTGGCCTGGCTGCTGTAGCCTCATGGTTTCCATCTGTTGGGCAGTTACAAACGGGGGTGAGGGTGCTCTATGGCACCACGGCCATCCATCGCCTTTTGGGCAGCTGGAACGCAGGCAGGGTTTGCTGATGAGATGCTAATAATTGCCTTGATACCATTCTCTGCTTAGTTATACACCCAGAAACACCCATTTTCTGAGTTAGGGTGCTCGGCCTGTATTTTCATCTGAATAAAGGTGAATTTGGGTGTGCTCAGGGTTTACTGGCCCCTGGGGCTGAGGAGAGGTGGGATGAGTCGAACCCTGCTGCCTTCAAGGTGGTGCCAGCTCCGTCCCTGAGATGCACCATATTCCTGCAGGACCACGGTGATCTGGGGGCGACCTCGGTGAGGTGAAAGGAGGTCTGGTGCTCACTGCTCCGTCCTGACGGTGGTCACCCTCAGGGTGGATGGTCTCCCTGCGGGGACTGGGGTGGCTCTGGCCTTCCCACCTCCCTAAACTGTGGGAGGAAGATAAAGATGCAAGTCCCGAGGAACATCCTGGGAACGGCATGTAGGCCACCCTGCACACGTCCTCCAGAGATCTAGTCATCCCGTTCCTACCGAGACCCTGGTGAAGACCCGGATCTCCAGAGAAGGACTAAAATGGGGGAGAAATGGGGAGAAAGAGCAGGGCGAGCATTGGTGAGGGAGGCCAACAAACAGGGTGTTGGCACGGAAGAGCTGACATACGATGATAAGAGATGAAGATTTGAAGAAGCGATGCCTTGTTATGGAGGATGGGGTGGAAATCCGAGCGCTGCACAGCGGGGGTCCCCAGGGGGCAGTCAAGAAAATAGGGAGAAAGGTGGAAACCCCCAGATGTGGACTGCGGGGAGTACATGGGCAGGGTGGGAGGGAAGGGAGGTCACAGCAGGGATGTGTTTAACATGCACTGAAAGGGCAGATGTCAAGGACTGGAAAAGGTGGGTGCTGGCCAGCAAGGTCACCTGGGCAGCCTGGAAGGTGCAGGGGGTGTCACCCAGCGCCTGGGGCTCCCCCAAGGCAGTGACCACCCATCAGTGCCTGAATTAGTAAAGTCCTGCAGCTACCCAGGTGTTACCAGAGGAGCCCGAGGAGCAACTGGGAATCACGTGGTGGGGAGAAAAGAAACCTGTGTTGCTTGGTTTGATTTTGAGGAGAGTTCTCCCTAGCCAGGACCATGGGAAGGAGCCCCCCGTGTCTCAGGGATGGCCTGTCAATAGCAGCAGTGGGGGGTGAGCCCTGCCCCGACCTCCTGTGCCCCAAGGGGCAGGAGAAATCGATGAGCCCGCACTCTGTGTGGGGAGCATGATGGGCCTGAGTGGAGTTTAACTGGAGAATAATCGTTGTGTGCAGGGGTGATTTATCAGCCATAATGGCTCTCTATCGTCTTTCTCCTCCCTGGAGGATGGTGTCTGCTTTTCTCCTGGTGGGAAGGAGCGATGGTGAGGATGCTTCACGGAGATAGAGGGTGTGCACAGGTCGTGGGGCACTGGCTGGGTGTCGCAGGGAGGGCTGGGGGGGGCTGATAGCTGGGGCATGGTCACACCGGGTTGGTAGCGATGCCCAAGGCTTTGGGTTGGTGCCACCTTGTTTTTAGGAATGGAAATAGTTCCTCTGTGGCTGCTGTGGGGCTGGCTGTCCTCACTGCTCTCGCTTGCCATCTGCCCCTGCATGGGGACCTCTCTCTGTCACCTCTCCAGAGTGCAGCCACCACTGACAGGCCTCTGTGGTCCCTCCTGTCACTTGTCGTGCCCTGGGTCCAGCCTTTCCTCGTGCGGCTGTCAGGGGAGGAGAGGGCTGGCCCCAGATGCTCCCTGGGTGGCACCAGAAAGGAAACACCACGGGTACTTCTTAGGAGGCAGGTTTTCTTTTTGCCCTTCTTAGATGTGCAGATGGGGACAGTTGCTTTAAAAATAAATGCCAATAAAGA
The DNA here is from genome assembly GCA_013400555.1 of Jacana jacana. NCBI lineage: Eukaryota > Metazoa > Chordata > Aves > Charadriiformes > Jacanidae > Jacana > Jacana jacana. The sequence goes on along the minus strand of VZTM01017264.1, from coordinate 788,492 downwards.
TAGGGCTGCTCCTTTGCCACTGCCACCTTGGAGCCGCCCGGGGAGTACAGAACACATTAGATCCTTAGATGCACAATTTAAAGCCAGTGTTTTCAGACGTACAATTTTAATTGGTCTCTCTGGCTAGAAAAGATAAATAAGCGTCTTTTCCTCATTACTGCCGAATGCATGATTTGTTGCTTTAATGCAGCAAAACTAACCAGTTTTAATTATGTAGATGCGACCGTCTGTGGCACAGCATTGTAAATCTTGCAGAAAATTGGGCATCCTGTTGATTGCCTGCTACGATTTCATATTGCTTCCTAAGGCTTCCCTTTCACCCTGGAAGCATTCAGGTCATCGTATGATGCATTGGGTTGTAGCTGGCAGGGAGACGGCTGCGAATCAATAGCGTCGTCCCCTGTCACAGGGCTGGCAGGGGACAGACATCCCTGGAGATCCTGGGGACAGCGCATCTGGCTGCGTGGTGGGGATGGGGTGGCTTCTTGCACTTCTAGGTCTCTTAGTTGCTTTGTAAATTGATAACAGAACTGGAGCTTTGATGGATTTAGCGCATAAAAACATAAAAAAGGCTTGCAAACCTGTGGCCAAAGAAAACCCTTGTGTGTTTTCCCATTGTTGTAGGAGAGCTGCGGCTTAGTTCACTTTATCATTGCTTGTTAGTGTCACTGCACTTCTCCTGTTGCAGCAGCTGCATCCCTTCTTTTATGGCTTTCCTCATTCTCTACCTATTGCTCTTTTCCCCACCTTGCTCAGAAAGTTTTGGGAAAATTCCCATACCATGTGATTTTCTGGGACTCGGGGCAAAGTTTGGCTCCCAGTTGTTGGGGACGCTGAGGCTTGGAGCTTGGCAACCTGTGTGATGAAATGGCTCTGTGCAGAAGAGGAGAGAGGTCCCCTCCCTTTGGGTGGGTTGGTGGGGAACTGCCAAATATTAATCCTAGGAAGAGATATAAAATTTCCATTGGCTTAATTGTCTTGCTTAACAAGAGGTGGGGAGGTGTGACCCGCGGGCCGTGGCGAAGCTGCGTTGGCCGGGGTGGAGGGGTCTGCAGGAGGTGGCAGATCCTGATGAATCTCATCTCGTTGCTGCTGTGAGACTTCAGAGTAACCGCTCCGCCTTCCTCCTGAGCGGGTTGGCTCCTCAGCAGCTCTCTTTGGTGTTATCTTCCATTCACCCTCTGTGCTTCCTCAGTGGGGTCTGATGGCGTGGGCCTGACAGATGGGTTTTACATGAGACCTCCGTGTGCGGGGAACAGCAGAGAGCTACGTATGTGATTTATAACAAAGATTCATTGGCAGTCTCTAATGTAAAACAAATTGAATCTATCAGAGAGGTTTCCTGCAAAGCTGAAGTTCTGGGCGCGATGGCGGGGGCTGGCATGGTTCAACTGAGGCTCCTGCATGCTGTCGGCCAGCAGCGGATGGTCACTGCCCCACACAGGTGCTGGTGGGATGGACCTTCCTACAATGCCTTGGATTTGGGGTGTATCTGTGGTCCGAGGGGTGGAGGAGCTGCCAGCTCACAGTACGTAGTCAGAAGCGTGTGTAGGAGTGTGCTCAGATGCCTTTCTCTGGGTCAAACACACGTGGTCCAGTGCTCACCACCCGCTCTGTGTGACCCGCTGGGGCAGAAGTGTGGCTACAGCATGGGTGGCCTTGCAGTGCTGGAGCTGGTAGTGGAAGTGCAGTGTGCCAAGGTACCAGAGCAGTTCTGTAGAGAAGGACTTAGGGCTGTTGGTGGATGAGAAACTCAGTGTGAGCTGGCAACGTGCACTGGTAGCCCAGAAAGCCTGGGCTGCATCCCCAGCAGCGTGGCCAGCATGGCCAGGGAGATCTGCCCCTCTGCTTTGCTCTGGGGAGATTCCCTTCAGCTCTTGGCCCACCAACATCAGAAGGACATAGAGCTGTTGGGTGGGGACAGAGGGACAGAGGAGGCCACAGAGGTGCTGGGATGGGCTTTAAGGTCCCTTCCAACCCAAACCATTCCATATGATTCAGTGTGATATAGAAGTTAGGTGACATCACTAAAGTGTCTTTCCCTCAAAAGACACAGCTCTTTGGCTCCAGCTGAAGCTGTTTAAGCAAACACAGCAGAGTGGAGGTGCCTCTGGCAAGATAAGCTGGGAAGCATTGCTTTCCTCCTGAAGCTGGAGGAGCCAGCAAAGAGAGCTGCAGAGGGGTAAGCCATGAACCTTTTGTAGGACTTGTTTTTGCTGGGTCCAGGTCCCTGGCTTCTATTGCCAGGTGGGGCTTTGTCTACTGGCACTTTGTGGTGTGGCTACACAGCCAGATCCTGGGGGTGGGAGATTGTGCTTCTCCTGCCACATTCTTCTAATGGGTTAAAAAAAATGAAATTCAGATGTGTTTGGAGCGCCGGGTGGTAAAGAAGCCTCCTGTGGGCTTTGCTCCACTTTGGAGGCCTCCTTTGTGTCCCCAAGGTCCTGCCTGGGGGCTTGGGGCCTCTTGTAGGGACCAGGAACAAGCATGTGGCCGAGGCACCCTACCCCAGTGACTCCTGAGAGCTCATGGCTGTGTTTCAGCAGAGAAGAAAGTATTTTGATCCTTGTAAGCTTAGCTATTTTCTTTTCTGATAGCTACCTGGGTGCAGCAGATATTATTTATCAATCTGCCCTTCTTCCTGGTAATGGCAAAAACCTCTTACGGTGCTTATTTGTGGTTTGTAGCTGGTGCTGGTTCCAGGTGAAGAGTTTTAAGGGCTGTAAGGGAGCAGCACCAGATGGGCTTCAGGTGCTGAGCAGATATTTATAAGTCTGTGCCAGGAGTGATACCTGACGCTCTGTGTGCAGGGCTTCAGTGCCCTTCAGGAGCAGGATTTATGCTCTCCCATTGGGTGAGATGGGTGGAAACCTTCCCCCTTCAGCTCTTAAATTTTCTCTTGCCTGAATTTGGCTTTGTTTCAGTAGCTGTTTGTCAGGTTACCACCCCCAGCAGCACCAGCAGTCACCTCCTGAAATGCATTTACCGGCTTCAGAGGGGTTTGTGCTCCTGCTGGAGGTCTGGGCAGGAATCGGTGGGCTTGGGGCTGGAGGGGGGTCGGTAGCTTGTGCTGTCCAGTCCCTCCTGTCCCTTTTTGGAACAAAGGGGCATGAAGTTATCTGCCCTTTTGGACAGCCTGGGTGGCTGTTTGGTCCCAAATGTTGACTTATGCCCAGGAGGCTTTTGCTGAGCTGCTGGCAAACCTTTCTCTATAAAAAGATGACTATTTCTTGCTAATACCCATTGTGCAGTGTGTGCCCCGCCTCTGCGTGTTTTATTGGCATGTATCTTAGCAGCAAGGGAGGGCATGGAGATAAGTAAACAGTGTGATCCCATGCAGCCACGGGTAATGATGGTTTGTACCTGTCACTGATGGCCTCCTTAGGGCTTCCAGTCCTCTCCCGGCGCCCCTGCTTTGTGCTGGCGGTTGTTGGATGCACTTCAATCCGTTAGCGTCTCCAAGAGCCTGATTTGTAAGCTTTTAATTGGAAAAACGGGCCTGAGATGACTTATTTTGGTGTCCCTTTTCTCACCTCTGGAAGGCAGCTGCGGAGGCTGGGGCAGAGGCAGCCCCTGAGCGATTGCCACAGAACGGCTTTTGAGGAGGAAGGAAAGCCGAGGACCGGAATGCAATGACCGAGGGGTTCCCCAGGCCGCGACCGCATCCATGTGATGGGGCCGATGTGCTTCTCGCTGCCGTGGTGCTGTGGGATGGTTTAATGGATGTGAGGGGTCAGCAGCCTGGTTTTAGAGCTCACGTGAGGAATGGCACCACCAGCAGTGCGGCAACCTCCGCCTGGCTGGGGAGCATACGGCCTCCTCACTTATCCCTGTGCTGTCATTACTCAGCCATGAGAAGGCAGCTGTTGGGATCCCATCCATGGTAGGGAGGGAGAGGTTTTAAATCATCCTTTTTGGTTTAAATCAACCCCCTTGTGTGAAATCACCCTCGTTATTTTAAATATTCCCCTTTGTTTTAAAAACTAAGATAAGTAAAAAGGTGTGGGGTTGTAATTCCACTGGGAAACTGGTGCTTTGGTCCTGGCCTTTGCCAGAAGGTGGGTGTCCAGATATAGCTCTGGGTGCACAGCCTGGTCAGAAGGGAGCAACAGCAGCGCCTCGTGGCTGCCCTTCATGTCTTTTTTCGTCGTGGCCGTGGAGTGCTGGGTCTGTCTGTCTGTCCATCTGTTTACTCTGGTATGAGGTCCCTGGTTTGGGTACCCCTGTACTGGAGCTGGAAACTGGGAGAAGGCTATGGCTGTGAGATGCTCTTGCTTACACGGCTGCCCTAAACCAACGTGCCTCCCTGAACGACAGACTTATGTCTGTTGCCATCACTGATGTCCCTTCCGGACCGTGGAAGCCGAGCTACCGTTCCAGGGAGGTTCTCCATGAAGGCATTTGATGCTGCAGGTCTGGGAGCTGGAGGGTTTGAGAACTATGCAGCCTCTCTGCACCCAACAGCTCCAGAAAGGAATTGGTGTGAGTGTCTGTCCCTCTTCTCTCCGTCAGGGTTGAACAGTAGCTTTGAAAGGGAAAAACCCCCGAGTTTTACTTTCCCTTTTCAGCTAGGCCTTTGGGAGGAACAGTTGTTTTACTGTTTTGTTTGTATTGTAAGAGTAAATATTTTTAAAAATCAGGCTACAAAAGCATGTAAATGACCAGAGATCAGGAGATAGAGGTCTGGCCTTAGTGATTCCCAGCAAGGGAAGAGGGAGCCCTGCTCTCCTCTGCCCCTCTCTGTCAGACCAGCCTCACCTCTGAGGTCTAGCTTTGTGGAGCAGTAATCAGGCTCTGGAGGACCACAGCAGAGGTCTCTCCCACGGACTTCATAAAACAGTAGCTTCCTCTTTACTGTGAAAGAGCCCCAAAGATTGTTTTTTGGGGTTTTTTGAGATGTTGTAGCATTGATGAGCTTTGTTTGGTTGGAGTTATTTGTGGTCTTGAGGCTATTCTGTGTGTGGTTAGAATCTGAAGTGATGTTCTGCTACTTGGAACAACTCATTCTGGTTTAGAGAAGGTGACCCCAAGACCAGATTTCTTAACTCAGGATCACCAGTTAGATAATTTTGGGTTGCTGGCCGTGTGTGTGCCCTTCATAGGAAGTGACACGCTAGAGCTGTGTTTAGCTGGGCAGTGAAGGAAGAAATACTGTCTGCAGGACTAGCCTGCCAAGAGCAGAGAGGATCTTTAGCTTTTTCTGAAAGATCCCCATTTTCTGTTCTGGTTTGCCCTCAAAAGCTGACGAGTTACTCCAGATTTATGCCGGTGCTGCAGCCTGTGACCCAGGGTCCTTGTGGAGTCATGTCTCCAGACCTTGTAAGCTGGATGGGGGTGTTTGGTCAGGCATCTCTGGAAGGATGCTGTTGGCCCCTTATCAGTGGTGACCTCCATGGGAGAGATGCCAATAGCTGATGAAGATGTATTGGGCCCTCTCAGTAAGTGTTATAGTAGGCAGCTGTTTTCTCCTCTGTCACTTGAGAGGACGTGTGAACTCCTTCAGAGGGACAGCATGCCCCAAATGACCTGTATGAGGTGGGAAAGTCCTGCTATGACCAAAAGATGGAGAGCTGTGTTTGAAAATACATCTTGGCTGCTGTGGAAGATGCTGCTGTGAGTTTGAAGCAAGCCCTCCTGGATGGGTGGGATGCCTCCAACTGACTTTGACGTGTGATGCTCTGTGCCCTTGAGACTGGGCACCAGAATCCCGGCCCACAGGAGGGATCAGGCCGTGAACCTCGCAAGGTTAGGAAAGAGTCAGTCTGCTGAGGGTCTGCTCTGCTGCGTCCCTTCCTGTACGTAAGAGACCTTTGGTGGTCACTTAGAGTGCTTCAGCAGTAATGTAGGGTACCAGAGGGTGCTTATTGCTCACTGGGAAGTTATTTGTACACTGGTGCTCAACAGGGCTATGCTCTGCCAGGTGCAGGCTGGAATATGGCACTGGCTTTTCACTTTTTGGCATTACCTAATGGTTTTCCTGTTGGAGATGACCATACTGTCAAATGGGCTGAGTGCTTTTACAGTCCATGTCATGAACAGTGAAGCATGCTGAGGTCAGCACAACTGAATATTGTGCTCCAGGGTGAGATGTGGCTGCTGGAGAGATCAGACAACAATTTCTATCCCCGTGTGCTGCATTACACAATTGGCTGGAGACATTATCTTTTCCCCTGCAGCATCAAAGCAATGCTCCGAGAGAGGCTGCTGGATTAAGTAGCGCTGGCCTTTCTGTAAATACCCGTGTAATAGTTCCTAAATGTTTAAGAGTATTAATGATTTTACTTTCCCGGCGCTTCTGAGAGGCTGATGGGAGCATTGTGCTGTCTTGGCTGACGGGGAGGTGTAGAGGTGATCTCCTGCAGACTTGGACAGGAGGCTGTGAGTCAGGAGTAGGAGTGGAAATCAGGACCTTGAACTCTGCGTCTTGGATTAGAAGCTGCCTGTGCCCTGGCAGTTGCTTTGATCACAGAATGGTTTGGGTTGGAAAGGACCTTGAAGCCCATCCAGTGCCACCCCCTGCCCTGGGCAGGGACACCTTCCACCAGCCCAGGTTGCTCCAAGCCCCCTCCAACCTGGCCTTGAACCCCTCCTCATCCTCCTCTCTGTGATCCAGAGTCCCTCTCCAGCTTTCCTGGAGCCCCTTTAGGGACTGGAAGGGGCTCTGAGTTATCCCCAGAGCCTTCTCTTCTCCATGCTGAACCCTCCAACTCTAAGCCTGTCTGTCAGATGTCTGTGGTACTGCAGCAGTTGGGTGGTATGTGCACTGTCTGCTTCTCTCGCTGTCTCCTTGAAACCTGCTTGTTCTGTGAGATCTAGAACGCAGTCTGATGGGCTGATGTGGGGTGATAAGTTCTGCTGAGGTCCCCAGCCACCTCCTGCTTCTTTGCTTGACTCTGCCACTTCCTGTTTTCAAGGGAGGTTCGTGGTTCCTCGGGGCAGGATGAGGTGTTCCTCTGCCAGTGGATCTTCACCACCACGGTGCAATGGTGCCCAGCTTCACGTTTCAGAGGTGTCCTGTAGCTCCTGGAGAGAGTGAGATGCAACCCCAGATTACATCCATGGTGGGCAGGAAAACATGAGTTACCCAGGAGTTGTACAGACACACCGATAGCTCAGGACAGCTCTGCTCTGCGATGGAAACTTGCTCGTTTCACACCTCAGGGGAGCGGAACTGTGTGGTGTGGCTGGGGCTGCGCGTCAGCAGGAGGGAGATGGAGAAGACAGACTCACTGTACAGTCATTCTGCAGGGAATGGCTCTTGACTGCGCTGAGGAGGTGTGAAGGTCCCTGTACCTGCAGTGTGGTGGCACCCAGAGGTGTCTGTGAGACCGACAGTCACAAACAGAAACTCTGCAAGATTAAACTTTTTATTTTGCCAGATTTTCTCCTAACCTTTGTTTTACTCTCTGCTGAACACAGCCCCCGTGTAGGCTCTGTTATACTGCCCGGGTGTCACTAAGGTGAATGGGACTCCTACTGTTGTGGTAAATGAAACTGGAGATCAGGATCCCCACTGGAATTGTATTTTTTTTGGGTAGCTCTGGAAGAACCTGGGGAGGTGTGGCAAAAACGAAACCACAAAAAATAGTAGCGTTGAACTGGTTTTAACTTGGGGTATATCAAGGGAATTGGGAAGCAGGATCTCAACAACAGGTTCTTCTAAACCTTTTTCTTTTGTTTCTTTTAACATCCCTGCTTGATGGCATTCCGAGGGATTCACGTTTTTCAAAGCAGCTTTTCCTGCACAGCACTTCTGTGTCAATGCTCTTGGCCTACTCTGGCTGAAATCCCTAAAGAAACAACAAGCAAACATACCGTAAGTGAAGATGTCACACTGCAAACCCCTGAAAGGGAAACCATGGAACAGAGAGTGCTCCTCGCTGCTCTGCTGGGACGGCAGGTTGCTGGATCAGCAGCGAGCTGTTTGGTGGGAGGAGGCCGCTCAGACCTGACCCGGGTGAGCGGTAGGAAGAGGGAAAAGAAACGCACGTTTTCCTCTGCTCCGAATCCCGCGGCGTGTTCCTGTGGCCCTCGTGGATGGGGCTGGGATGCAGGTACCTACTGCTGCTTCACTAGAGCCTTTCCCAGTGCGCTCCGACGGCGTCCTGTCAGATGGGAGAGCGGCGTGTGGCAGATGGTGAACCTCTCCTGGGGCGCCGGGCGGAAAGAGGTAGTCTTGCAGGTCACAAAACCAGAGAATAACTTCTTCAGAATTAAACTTTCATTGGGGATTAAAAAAACAAACCAAAATAAATTCAAGAACCTTTCTCAGGAACTAGTTCACACAGATAGGTATGAATGTTGATTTGCTGCCTTCCATTTCCAGACCCAAACGTACTCCCAGTCACTTTGAAAGATGTAACACCAAGTCTCTGACAGGTCATGGCAAATGTCCTTTTTTTCCTCTTGAATGGATGCTTTGTGCCCAGCTGTGCATCTTCTGTGGCCACACATGGTCAGCTCTGGGTGCTGGGACATCGTGGGGAGGTGGGGGGGCAGAGGATGTGCCTGAGGGCATCGCTTTGATGGTGGAGGGCACAACAAGGACACAACTGAGCCGGTGCCGAGGCTTTGGGTGGTGAAGCTTCTTCACACCAAAGTGTCTTCCCCTGGAGAATGGGGCACTGGTGCTGTCTCTCCTGAGGAGTGGGGGGTACCCTGGAGATTTCCCGAGGAGGGGTAGTGTTCTGAGGGTTTCAGGTACCGCATTCAGAGAGGAGGCACCAGCAGAACTGGCTCTTGGGTTTAATGTGGTGAATCGGGACCCTCATTTATCAGCCGTGGCAGACTCCTGTTGTGGGTGTGATCCAGCTGCCACAACACTCTGTCCGTGCAAAACCAGGGGGATACTGTTCTTGAGAGTGCGGTGGTTGGTCATGGGGATGGTCACAGGTCTTCTCTTCCAGAGTCCTTGCTCTGTGTGAAGACTCCCAAGTTTCCCTGTAGCATAAGTTTCCCTGTGAGCCTGCCATCCCGGTGACTTGCTAGGGTGGAAGGACCACTGATCTCTGCAGGTTCTGTATTGCCAAGGTGTTTGCCGTTGCTCTGGTTGCAGCTTCAACGGTACCAGCTTCAACGGCACCAGATACCTGGGAGGTGGAAGAGGCTCTGCTTCCTTCTGGCACCACCCTGAGAGTGCTGCTGGTTTTTCCTGTTCTCCTACGTGGCATTGTTAGGCCCGTCCTGGGACGGAACCGTTTGTGTATCACTGGTAGCATGTCCATCGCTCTCCTCTGCCTTTGTCCCTCTTGTAGAACCCGTCAGTTGTGTTCTGTGGGAGCTCTGTGCTCTTTAATTGTTGTTTGTCATCGTGGGAATTGCTTGTTCTAAAACCAATTACAACCTGACAAAACTGATCTGCCTTATTTACAAATACATCCATCTGCTTGTGGACTGCCTGGTAGCACTGCCAGAAGAATAGGAGGCCTTTATTGCTGCAGAGCTATTGAAGGGCTCCCGTGCCGGCAGCCGCTGGGCCAGCACCGTGCGCCGTGGCTGACTGCAGCCTGTTGGCACGCCTGGGGCTTGTAGGATGGAGGAAATTGGTGTGTAAAGTAAGAAATCCTACATAAACCGAGGAGAGATGGAACATCAGAGTGCTGTGTCTCCATGTCAGCCAGTACAGAGCCTGGGGTGTGTCTGGGGTGTGCGGTATGATGGAGGGGTGCTAATGCATCCCTGGTGTGTCCAGCACCACCACAGGGGTGGGTGGAGCTCCTGGCCCTGCTCCGCTGGGGACAAAGTGTGGTTGTAGTTGTTGGTGTCAGGAGGAGCTGGGGAGCTGAGACACCCGAGTGTTTGGAAGGGGCCGGTGACAGACATGGCTCTGGGGTGTGTTCTGTGCCTTTCAGCTGCTGCAGCTGCAGGAACTGGGGTTGTCCCACCTGGGAAGAGCCCGGTTGATGCCTTGTCTTGCAGCAGCTCACTTGATAGCTGAGGTGGGGCTGGATTCCTTCTTGGGAGCTGCAGTCTGCTGACAGGTCTCAAGTAGAAAATAGACAAGCCGGTAGGTGCCTGGGGCGTGAGACTCCCAGCTCTGTGCCTGTTCCTGGAAATCAATTCTGAAAAGGCTCAGAAAAGGAGAAAAATGAATGACTGGTGTCAGGGCACTGGAACTGAAAACCCATCACAACCAGTAGCCAGAACTGTTTCAGGCTATTTTAGTGTTTCTATGAATGTTGAGTTGCAGCTTAAAAAAAGATCTGAGATGTTATGAATCAGTGCTGGTTTCACCTCCAGGCCACCAGCTCAAAGCTGAATGTAGTGGATTTTAGGAGCGTTCACTGGAAGCCTCTCTTCCTCGTTTACTACGTGTGTTATCCACAGAGGGTAGAAAATAGTGTCATAGGTGTGTAAATAAATTCAGGGTGAGGAAAGTGGGGAAGAGTTGCCCCCTAAATGAAATAATTAAAATGAGCATGACCAGGTGTTGATGTATAACTTGAGGTGAGTGATTTAGTCATTGTGAATGACATGTAGGATAAATCCTGGCCTATTTTTGTTTGTGGTTTATCTAGGAATGAACTTCTCTATTTATAAATAGTCACTCAGTTTTTGCTGGCTGAATAACTGAAAATTCATAAATCGGTATGAACTGGAAGTACTTTATCCTTCAATCTGCATATGAAAACCTGTGTTTACACCACTCTAAATGTGGCTTGGTTTTTTTTTTCCCCAACTCCCCATCACCATAGCAACGGGACATTTTCTGTAATGGTGAACTAGTCTTGCAGTGCAAGTGCGAGAGAGGACACTTCCATTTTGCCTCCATGGGCTGAGGAGTTGCACCAGATTGTTGGGGTGCATGAGCTGTGAAAATGGGGTGTGTGGAGGGAAAGGGGGTGTTTGATAGCATTCCTGTTATCACTTTGTGACAGAACCACAGAATGTTATGGGGCTGGAAGGGACCTCTGGAGATCATCCAGTCCAACCCACTGCCAGAGCAGGGTCACCCAGAGCAGGTCCCCCAGGAACGTGTTCAGATGGGTTTGAATGTCTCCAGAGATGGAGATTCTACCACCTCTCTGGGCAGCCTCTGCCAGGGCTCTGCCACCCTCACAGGGAAGAAGTTCCTCCTCGTGTTTAGACGGAACTTCTTATGTTCCAGTTTGTGCCCATTCCCTCCTGTCCTGTCCCTGGGCACCACTGAAAAAGCCTGGCTCTATCCTCCTGATGCCCTAAGTCTTCTCCAGACTAAGCAGACCCAAGTCCCTCAGCCTTTTCTCATAAGAGAGGTGCTCCAGGTCCCTCATCATCAGCCTCTGCTGTCCCCTCTTCAGCCATTCCCTGTCATTCCTGAACTGGGGAGCCCGGAACTGGACACAGTGCTCCAGATGGGGCTTCACCAGGGTAGAGCAGAGGAGGGGCATGACCTGTGGTTCTGGGTGAGGGGGGCGGTGGTTTTGGTGACAGATATTCCCCAAAGGGGTCGAAGCTGTGGTGTCGCGGGAGCAGGACGGGGTCAGCCGCTGCGCCTGCTCGTGTGTGGTGCTGTTCCAGGCCTGCAGCAGTGGTGCTCTGTCTCCCCTCTGGTTTTGCTCATGTCTTCAGCGCTGTATGTACATGGGCTTTTGGCGGCGGGTTATTCGAAATCGGTAACTGCCAGCGTGCCGAAACGAGTGCTTGTGAAACAGCGGTGGTTTCCCCACCGCCCTCGCGCGGGGCCCGTTTCCTGCCGCTGGCTGGGCCGCAGCAGACCTGCAGCAAGACGTTCTCTGGGATCCAGTAGAGACAAATAACAACCCTCTCATTTCTTCTCCGCTCCCCTTTTTTTTTTCTTCTCCTGCTTGAGAGGCTGCAGTTTATCGCTGAAAAATGCTGATAGGATGCTCCGTGGGGAAAAATATCTTTTTGAGAAAATGACTGGTGTGAGTATGTGTGGTTTGCAGCTGTGAGGGAGGGTTTGCTGGTGATCTGTCACCCCGTGTGTGTTATGGGGTCCCCCAGCATCTGCTTTGGCCCTTGTACGTACAACCCTGTAAGGACGTGCCACCGAGTGGAGAGCTGAGAGCAGGAGGAGCAAAGGCAGAGCAAAAGCAGAGTAGTCATGTGCAAAGACAACCCGTGTCCTCCCGTGTGACTCCAGCTTTCCTTGCACCAGAGCCGAGCTCCGCTGGCCTCTCGGGTGGGATTTCTTTTCCTTCTCTCGGAGGAGAATGGGTGCCCACCCTGTCCATGTCCTGGCAGGGGTCAGGGTGGGTGATGCTGAGGCCCTGGTGAAGATTCCATGTCCTGTCCCTCGGTGGCCGCTCTGCTCGGTGGCTCTAGCTGCGTCCCTGCCGGAGATCACACGTTGCTGTTAGCACGGGGAGTTGGTTTTGTTCACTAGTTTAAATCTGAATAGAAAAACCACGCTTCCATGATGGTGATCTTTTCCTCAAGCCATAATTGTGTCTCTGTATAATACAGCTGTTCTTCATCCAGCAGTTAATGACACATCCTAGCTGGAGGCAACTTATTGGGCGTAATTTATGTGTAAAGGGATCTTGTGACATTTTCTGGTGGGAGACAGGGAGAGAAAATAAGCCATTTAACACTCAGAGAAAAATTCTCGATGAAACTCTTATCTTTTTAAACAGTTCATTTGCTTACAAATATTAATTAGATCTATGGCTAAATTTACTTCAGCATTTGGACATCACTCAGTCTGTACAATAAAACAGGGCTGGACGACTCCCCTTGTTTTACTCTGTTTCAGTGTTGGCTTGAGTCAGAGGCTCCTTAGTAAAAAGGAGATTTTTCACTGAATTCAACAGTTTGGGATGAATCCCTAATAGGATACAGTCACACAACATATAGACTGACAGTATTTCAGGGAACCATTAATATGTAACTTTCCACCTTTTTACTGAAGTGTAAGTGGTTTTATTAATAATTTACAATTTAAAAACTTAGAATGAATGTATAAATCTCAATTTTGTTCTTAAAATTACTTTACCAGTGCTGTTAGAAAAATGAGATTATTTGGGAAGGCCTCAGATGTTTTCTTTCATGCACTCTGCCTCCCCTGGCTGATCTATCCCCCCTGCCTTCCTCAGCTTCAGCATATTTTACTTAATGAGCTCCCCGAAGGCCATTCAGTGTGATTTTTCCCAGGAAGGAAAGGAGCTCAAGGGCCATTGCAGAGATAAAGCCTTGAGAGCTCTGGCTGCTGCTTTGTGTGCTTGGATGGACGAGACCCTCCCCTCCTCAGTCTGAGAGGCAGCATGTACAGCTCCGGGGAGAAGTTCCATCTTTATTTCACCACAATACCATTGACTTGGACCCTTTTTATACCAGCAACTGTGATTTTGGGGGCTGTAAGGGGAGTTTTGCAGAGTGCCAGCACCCCAAACCATCTCCGTGGTGCCCTTTGCAGTGCCGGGCAGTGGGGATGTGCTCATCCATCTGATGATACAATCCTGCTGTGATGGGAGATGTGACTCTGTCACCTGGTTCTGATGACGCTGCTTTTCCCCCCGCATTTAAAATAAATTTAGTGTTGTAAAAAGAAGCTGACTTGTTTGTGTTTTCCCTGTGAAGACCAGCCACCCTCACACATCCATGTCTCCCTCCAGCCTGCTCTTTCCCAGTCTGAGCAAAACATCCTTCTGGAAAAGAAGCCACGACACTGGAGCTGTGTTTCCACCATACCTTACTTCTGCTTGGGAGACACATCCTGGATCCAAGCTGCACCACCTTTAATTCCCCTGTAATCAGGTTGTGCTGCCGTGTGCTAAACCAAGGAGAGACCCCTCAAAGCCCAGTGGTTACACGGGCTAAAGTGTTGCTGCTTTGCTGAGCAAAGCTTTAGAAGGTGGTATAGATCTCCTGTTGTACCCGTTAGTGCTCTGTGACTGAGGGAGGGGAATGCAACTTGCTTTTTCTGGGCCTGATAGGTGGGTTTGGGTGTGATGGATGGTGGGTGATGCTTTCACAGCTCCTTGTCCCCGGAGGTGCACGAGGGGAAAGGCAGTGGTGCCGGGGCTTGTCAGCAGTTGCATTTATCATAGTGCTTAAGGCAGCTTCGTTAGCTGCATGGGCTGTCGTGTGCTGTGATGACTTATAATTAGTGATACGTAGCCTGGCCTCAGCAACAGGAAATTACATTATAAAGAAAAAAAACCTGCCAGCTCTTAGACTAAGCCTGAGGCCTGAGCTCGAGTGGAAGGGGCAGCACAGGGGAGCACCGAGACTCCAAAGAGAACGTTGCTTTGGAGCAGTGATGGCACTTTTCTTGGAGTCCAGTTGTATCCTAGGTGGAGAAAGCGGTCTTGACACCAGTCCTCCTCCACCTGAAACGTTTGATGCTTTCCAGGAAGTTGCTGTGCGTTCTGAAGTGAGAGTGGGTGATAGACCAGATGGTTGTGCTACTGCTTGGAGGGATGGGCAGTGGGGACCTCGGCAGGCTGGGGAGATGGGTCATGGGGACCTTGTGAAGTTCAGTAGAGGGAAGCGCCAAGTCCTGCACATAAGGAGGAACAACCCCCGGCACCAGCATGGGTTGAAGACCAAGCTGCAGGAAAACAGCTCTGCATGGAGGGACCTGGGGGTCTCGGTGGATCAGAAATTGAATGTGAGCCAGGAGGACAAACAGCCACAAACAGCTGTGCCACAAAGCAGACCAAGAGCATCCTGGGGCTGCCTTAAGGTCTTGTCCACCAAGTCAAGGGATGTGTTTGTGAACTCTTATTTATTTATTTATTTATTAATGTAATGGTGAGCTAACATGAGAGTGGGCTCCTCAGAGGGGTTCTGAAGTCTCTGTCCTTGGCTGGGTGGGTGGAGGGTCTCCAGAAGTCTGGGCCAGCCTTAGCTGCTTGGTCATTCTGGAGGTTGATGAGGTGCTCCCAGCAAGGACATGCCAGTCTAAACGGTTGCTGGGTGGGTTTGGTGTTGGAGCCCTGTGTGGGGTGGGAGCTCCGGGCACTGGCTGGGACCCGGGGCTCAGAGGAGGCAAGTGCTGGGGAGGAAGCGGCTGAGGATGAAGGATGCTTGTGTCCATACCTGGGTGATGGAGATGAGGACAGGGAGTATCATCTAGGAGTGTGCCAGCCTCTAATGATTTTAGTAATTGCTCTCTGATTAAAAAAACCTAATAGATGAAGCTTTTTTTCCCATCCTGCTGCTGGCTAGTTTGACCCCTCTGTGTCTGTAACTCTCCAACACGGAGAAGGGCTCGGGCAGTGCTAATGTGAGAGGTGGGGGTGTGGCTTTCAGTATTTTTATTATTTTTTTTTTCTCCCAAAATGGGTACATAGCTCTTAGATTCATCGTACTCGTTAAACTTGTTAAAAAGCACACTAATGCAATAATGGTGGGCTGGTCTCCAGCTGGGTTTAAAACGTTTCCCCTAATTCCCTAATGCCTTTCCCACCACTGTGCCAGAACGTTTGTCCCGCCTTTGAGGAGGTGGCACAAGTGCAATTTGGAGAGAATTCTGAACGGCTATTTCTTTTAAGCAGGATCTTAACTTGTTACGTGTGGAGTTTCCTCCCATCCCTTAGATGTTTCTCCTTGTTCTTGTGTGCGTTGAGGCCAGTCCAAGCGCTGGAGCTGTCTCTCAGTTGTGCTGTGTGGAGCTGTTTGGTTTAGTCAAGTTTAATGGCAGCTGTAGGTGTTAAAGGCTTGCCCAGGGCAGGGGTGCAGGACCTGTGGTTAGAGAGCCTTGTGCTGAGGAGCACAGCCTGCCGTGTCACCTTTGGTGGTGGGGCTGGAGCTGGTTCTGCAGTTCCCTGCAGGGACGTGGTGCTCGATGGCACCGGGCTGTGGGCGATCGCGAGCGGCGACAGTTAATGACGAGTGTCTGTGTGAGTGCAACCTCCTGCTCTCCCCCTCCTGTTGGCAAAGCTGTCTTCTGTTTCATGGTAGTATCTTTGTCATCTTCCCTCTCTACAACTGCTTGAAAGGGCATTGTGGAGAGGTTGGTGCTGGTCTCTTCTCACGGACAATGAGCGACAGGACAAGAGGGAATGGCTGCAAGCTGCAGCAGGGTAGGGTTAGGCTGGACACGAGGAAAAAGTTTTTCCCAGAGAGAGTGGTCAGTCAGTGGAATCAGCTGCCCAGGGAGGTGGGGGAGTCCCCATCCCTGACTGTGTTTCAGAGTAGATTGGATGTGGTGTTGAGGGCTCTGGTGTAGGGGAAAACTTGTAGAGTAGGGCTGATGGTTGGACTTGATCCCAAGGGTCTCTTCCAACCTGAATGATTCTATGATTCTTCTTGCTAATACCTTCTTCCTCTTTTTGGTAGTATCCTGTATCATTAATAATACAGATTCCTGTAGAATTTGCTGAGGGAAGCCCAGCCATTCTCTGCCCACGGTAAGACCCTGCTTTAGAGAAAAGGCAGGGGTTGTGCTTCTGTCCTTCCTTGCTGCCCAGAGTCACTCCTGCAGCCAGGATGAAGCTGCCCTCCCTGTCCCCTGGGCACTGTGCAGTGGGTGCCCCTTCACCAGAGCGGGCGTCGTGAGCAAGAGCTGCCAGTGCTGGTAAAACTTAGCATTTGGTCCTATTTTGCATTTATTAGCATGCACTAATTATTCACAGGGATAATTACCCTTTACCAATTCATGTTAATTTAGATCGCTTTTGAAAAGCAATCAAGAGGAGCAGGGAATGATAATACATCAAAGTGAATAAGGGTATGGCATAAAAGAACTATGGTGTGTTTGTGTGTAAGGGATCATGCCAGGTCACCGTCAGCTTTCTCCTTCCAGTGGCAATTATTCAAACTCAGCGTAAGGGCTGGTGCCAAAGGCCATCTGTTAGACGTGCTCCCCACCCCTAAAGCCCATTCGTGCTCCTCTTCTCATCGATGTATCCCTTCAACAAGGGAACATGTCATCTGATGGGGTGACGGTATGAAAATGGACGAGAGGCCGTGCTGTTCATCATTCTGCCAGCAGAAGTTGCTTCCCTGGCCCTGGAAAGGGTCTCTTCCAACCTGAAGTGCTTTATTACTCATCAAAGAGCACCTGGAGCTTGGGAACACACCAGGTTCCTGCCTGCCCTGGGCCACGGGGGTGGGTGGGCGCTGATGCCTCCCCCTCACCCAGCGTGTTCGTCTGTGAGGTTTGGTCAGAGCGGGGTGTTGGTTCAGAGGGTCACACGTCTCTGGTCTCTCCGTCACCCTCGGTCTCTCCTGACGTGGAGCCAGGCAGTGGAGACGAGATGCCTCGCGTCGTGTGAAACACGTGGCCTAAAAAGGCAGAGATTTTTGTGCTCTGGGTTCCAGTGGGTAGGGGCTGCTTTGAGAGCCAAGTATGGTGTGATGGAACGAGAGGGCCCTGGTGGGCAAAGGTCTGAGTTGAGGAGTACTCTGAGGGAGTAATCCTTGGGGAAGGGCAGGAAGCGTCAAGATGATGCTCAGGTTGGAGGACGGAACGGGCAGCGGGGATGGATGGAGGATTCAGTGGTCGTATGCGATGGGAAGAGTGGAATAACGACCTTCCCATCGGTTCGGAGCTCATGCTTCAGCAGTTAAAACCTTGTTTGCCCAACTGGGTGAGATAAATCTCTCCTCTTTTCCCAATGAGGCCGAAACTGCTCCTGTGCCTTGTTGCTGGCATTTGATCAGTTGACCCCGCTTCCAGTGACACCAGTCAACAGTGACCATTGGGAGCCAGCACGGATCATCAGCTGCTGGGAGCGTCACGGGAAGGTTCTCGCAGGAATCCGAGTGCCAGTGAGCTGTCTTGCCTGTAGCTCCTGCTTTGCTTGGCTGAGGCTGACGGTGATTTAGTAAGGGGGAAGAAAGATCCCTGGGGGAGCGTTTGTGGGGGTGCTGGTTCCACGTGTCCCGTGCAGGGGAGGGTGGGGGTCCCAGATAGCGAGGTGTGGGGAGGGATGAAGCTGGGAGACACCGGTGTTCTACTGCGAGTGGTGGATGCGCCGCAGCACGTCCCAGGGCCGTTAGTGATGGCTGAGGGAGAGAGTCCCCCAAGTTCATTTGTTCACAGCTCTGTGTTGGCGCTGTCAGATTCAAACAGGGGCGCTGGGTCTCGGTGCTGTGTCAGGGCTCGTGTGAAGGGAAACGCAGCCACGGTCTGATTGGAGGTGTCTGTTTATTCCTAGCGCTGGTGGCAGGTTGTAATCATAAAATTAGGAATTCACGTGAGGAGCAGTCACAGCACATTGCCACCTTTCTTTGTTTAAAATGTTACATTTAAAAAAGTCTATATACAGCCTAAGGAGATGAAGGAAATACGGTTTTCTCCCCAAAAGTGCTTCCCCCCGGGACTTAAGGGTGCCCGCTCTTTGCTGACGCTGGTCTGGCAGGTGTCCCACGGCTCAGAAGGGTGCCCTGGCTGGTCCAGGGGGTGTCTTCTCCGTCTCATGTCTCAGTGATACTGAAAATACACGGCTGTGTCAGCGGTGACGCCTGGGAATGCTCTGCCCAGGGAGGTGGTGAAGTGATGGGGCGGCTGCTGACCCACAGAGGGCTGGGGTCAGGGATGTGTGTGTTGGAAGATGGTGCAAACCACGAGGAGAAGGGTGTGGTGGAGCAGGGAGAAGGCGCTCCCAGCAATGGGAGCTCCAGGTTTGAGCCGAGACAGACAGCTTAGGGACGGGGGGGAAGCGTGTGTCCCCAGGAAGGGCTAAAACATACCTCTGCGGATGGGGGGTACCATCTCAGCCCCAAACCTGCTGGGGGCGAGAGGCTGCTCTAGGGCTTGGCTCCTGCCCCTGGGCACAGTGAGAGGACAGACCCACACCCACCTTTTGGGCACAGTCACGCCTGGATTGGTTCTGGCTGGAGAGTCCATCAGAGGAGGCACTTTGTGCAAGCCTACGTTGAGTGTGGAAATGATGAGGTTTAGGCTTTAGGTCTAGCTGTTGGGTGAAAAGATGGTGCAAAACAAATTTTAGAATCATGTAAGTTTGGGCAAGTTGATAGATGGAAGAGAATGGGAATAACGTGTGGAGCTGGGAGCCTGGGGGATGCCCTTCTCTGAGGAGGGCTGATCCAACTGAGTGGTGACCGGTGTCTCAGGGCAGCGGCTAAAGGTGCTACCGAATGAGCTGAGGCACTCGCTGCAAGAACTGGGGCAGTTCTTCATCATGCTGCTCACCAGAGTAAAGGATGGCGAAGGGATGTGGGAAGGGCAGAAGAAGGAGAGAGGGATGGATGGATGGATGGATAGTGGAGCCTGATGGCTTGTGGCTGGGGAGCAGCGCCCACGAGAAGCAGATTTAAGATGGGGAAAATTGTGGCTGATGCCTCCAAAACAGGGAACGGTTACAGCAGAAGGGATAACACGTGTCTGGAATGCTGCCAGCGTGTAACATATTGCACATGTATCGTACAGGCTCAGGGAATTATGTTTAAAATAGCTGAGCCTACAGGCTGCTTGGACAAAGCAAATATTAAGAACATTAAGTTGTCGTCTTGCTAAGCTTGGCTTGCTGTTGTTATTAAGGTCGTTTCATTGTGTGCTTTGATAACCAGGAGGTACTTGGCTCACAGCTTTGTGCTTCAAAAAATGTCTTTTCTTTAGCAGGAAAGCATTTGGCCAGATTTCTGTCGGGCTGTCGGTGGGGTGTCACGTGCAGCACCGACGGGTAACCGCTCTCCAAAGCCATCTTACTTCTTTTTCACTCTCAGCCCAGTGCTGGCTGCTCTGCTGGGGAGAGCGGTGCTGGGGGCTCGGGGGTGTGAAACGTGCCTCACGCAGGGGTAGAGACGGCTTTGTCTCCCCTGGGTACTGAATGGCTTCATTTCTAAGGACTTGCCTGGAGGACAGGCTTTTTCTTAGGTCTGCTTTGCTGTAGGGCTTTTCTCTGCGGGGAAAGCAGACGCATCGTTAATTCTTTCATTGTTGTTTTTTTCACCAGCTTAAATAATCGAGTTGAAGGTAAAGATGCCTCGTCCTTGCAGGAGGGCAGGCGGAGACGTGTTTCACCCGGGCAGTGCCACGGGGCAGGGCGAGCGTTGCTGGCCTCCTCGGTGTGGTGTGACAGCCCTGGCCCGCCGTGGGGTGGCCCCTTGGCTGTACTGGTGGCCTGAGTCCAGCTGGAATATTTGTCTGGGAATATTCAGCTTTTCCATACCTTGGGATGGGGGTGTGTGTGGCCCTGTGTGCCAGCATACATCTGCACTGTGTGTGCTTGCTGTCATTGGGCAGTAACGAGGCTATGGAAGTGTGGGACCCCCCTTTTGGTCTGTGGTGGCCCGGTGCTCGCTGAGGGCTCGCTGCGTGGCTAGGGCTGCGGGTGCTCTCTGTGGCCCAGGTAGTTGGGAAATAAAGGCCTGCAGGCCTGAGCTTCCCCTGCTGGAGGTGAGGGTGAGTCCCTGGTCCATGGGAGCATCATGGGGTTCAACGAGCGTGGAAGGTTCCGCTCCTCCCGCGGCAGCGAAAGGAGGAATGGCTGTTCCTGCGCTTGGGAGCAGGGTCACGGAGGTTTGGGAGCTGAATGGTGGGGACAGTGAAGCGGTCACAGCCACTTCAGAAAGATGAAAGGGAAAATAATGTTTTGATGTGCTTTTGCTATTGGTAAAGTCGGGAAATGTGTTACAGGAGATGGCTAGTTGCAGGGAGATTCGTTTATGTCATTGCTTCCTCTTCCTCCTTGGAGTGGACATCTGCAGCCATGTATGCATTTTCTTTAAATAAATGGCAGAAACCAGGGACTGACAGGTTTAATTTCACCCCTCAGGTGAAATTAAACACCCAGATTTAATTGTTTACTGCCTCTTCTGCCATCCAGGCTGGAGGGAAGCCTCGGGCACTGCCTGGCTGCTCCGGCACCCTCCAGGGAGAGGCGGGCTCTGACCCAAGCAGGGTGTTCTGCTGACACACCAAAACCCATGGATTTTGACCTTGTGTGTTTTCCCTTTGCTCTGCAGTGTCTTCTTGGGTCCTTGAGGGTTCTCTGAATCTCTGTGTTGGGATGGCATCTCCAGCCTGGGGGGAGTCTGCTGGGGGTGGGGGTGGCAGAGGGAGGGCTGTGCCTGGCTGGTTTCACGCCTGCCTTCTCCTGTGTGTTCTGCTGTGTGAATTTCAGGTGGGTGGGCAGTTCATTAGTCTTTCTGTGACATCCATGCAGATTGCAGTCTGAGCTTATTTTAGAAGAGCAAAAAAAAAACCCCAAAAACCAAACCAGGAGCAATTAGCAATCTGCTGCAGGAGGAATCTATTTTAAAAAAGAGCAGACACCGGCTCTGCTGCCTCCTCCTCTTCGCTAACCTCCGGCCCGTATCCCTGTGGATATGGGGCTGTGGGATGGATATCGGTGTGATCTTTACGTGCAGGCATCTCTGCTGACAGCCAGCAGCTGGACTGAAGCCATTGCAAATAATATGGCAGTTCCTGGCCTTGATTTTTTCTTTCTTTCCTGGTGTATTTTATCTGTGAGGTGCAGCCCCATGGCCTCAGGTAAAGGAAGGGAAATGCAACAGCGATGCTGCGGGGAGGCTGAGGTTCCAGCCAGAGTGTAGAACCCCCTGAAGGGCAGGGGCTGCCCAAGGGTGTCCCACAGTGCCTCGTCCCCATGGCTGGGGGGCGGGTAATGCTGGCTCATGGTAGGGCAGGCGGTGGCACATTCCAGTTGGCGTTGCGTGGGAGCTCTGAACAGAGGTTAGATGTGCTGCTGGGGAGGCAGCAGTTCCAGTAAATACACAAATGAAGATCCTGATTGGCTTCACCTGCTGGGATGAGACCTTACTTCATTGCCTGCGGGAATGTCGTTATGTGTTGGCACTTCAGTCAACCTGAAAGCCCCGTGTTTTTGCCTGGTATGAAGGGGTATGAAGTCCAAGGGTTGGAGAATTCTGCACATCTGAATGTGAGCAGGAAAACAAAGGAAGGTATTTTCTGTTCTTAATAGTGCCTTAGCAGAAGGAATACTGACACCCAGATCTTGTCTTCCTTGCACGTGTGGTAGAAGGCAAGCATGGCAGGGACTCTCCAGGGCACTGCGGAGACTCTGGCCGTGCCCATACCAAGGAAATAAAGTGGGATGTTTGAGGGATTATCTTCTGGAAGGCAGGGACACCTGCAGAGACAGCTGAGTTTAGCCAGAGCTGTGGTTGCTGGGGAGCGTTTCCTGCTCAGATGGTGCTTCAGGAGCACGCCACGTATGTGGGTGCACCCCAGTGGTGCTTCCCTGGGAGCTGCCCGAGTACCTTTGTGGCACTAATGCCCTTTCTTATTTGCTGGCCGGGAATTTAACACTCTTGTACTACAACAAGCTGTTTCTGTGTTTTCATTTGTACTGTTTATCTGTAACCATCTGGTTCTGTGCCCACTAATAAATGAAGCCCGGGATGCTGGGGAAGGTGGTGAGAGGAGCCATTATGCTTTATGCTGATGTTCCTTCCTTTGGAAGGCAGTAATGTGATCACTCCAGCTCGGAGGATGTGATGGCTCTCCCAGGAATGAAGCAACCAAGGGCGATTATCTTTGCTTTGTGGGTGGCAGCTGCAGCACCCGGTGATCCCCGCACGATGCGTATTATTAGCCTGGAGTCGGGCTGTCTGCAGCCTGAGACACGCTCCAGGTCTGTAGCAGATGATGAATTTGTGATGAGGATGTGAAGTATTTGGCCGGATGCTCTCTGGTATGGAAAGCCCTTTGGAGATCATCTCCCCGCAGCTGTTGGGTTCTCCATTGCACATTCTTTACCTTCTGAACAGGCACTTCTGCAGTGCAGGAGTAAGATGCACCAGGTCTGTCTTTGCCCTAAAACTGAGTTCAATTAAAAGGAGACCAGTGTATGAGAATGGGTAGCCAAACCTTCCCCGATTTTGAGAGCCAAACCTTCTCATCAAATATTAAACTACTCCAGAGGGCAGTCTGTGCTGACTGCCTGTTCCAGAGGAGACTTCTCTCTCTGTTTGAAGGGTCTGATGACTTGGATCAAGAAGAGCCACTGGTCAGCTGTGTCCCTGTGATACAGCCTGTCATCGGTGGGCCTGCGGGGGCTGTATTTGGTGTAGGAGGTGTCCTTTGGCTGCCCAGAGCTGCAGTTGGGGGCATGGGCTGTGTGTATGTCTCTGCTTTCTCTTGGTAGTCCCAAGGCTGGCCCTGGCGGGGGAGCAGGGGCTGCTCTCCTCCCTGCCCATGAACATGGGGTGTCCCCACCCCTGGGGTGAGGATAGCTAAACCCACATTTTGTTGGGTTTTACATCATTTACATCATTTTATTGGGTCTCTCCCGTGCCAGAGCTGCCTCTGCTCACCCAGTCTGAGGCTGGGCTTGCAGCCCTTGGGGAGGGCTCTCGCCTCTCAGAGGCACCAAGAGGTGAAATTCCTCCTTATCTTTATGCTTCCTCTCTGCAATTCCCAAGCTGGCTGGATCCAGGGACAGACAATGTACTTTCGCTGGTCACGGTGTAGTTTTGCCTTGCTATTCCAACATCATCCCTTTTCCAGGAAAGGAGAAGTGGAGTGTCAGCCTTGGGCTGAGGTTTGGCTGGTTTCTCGGGAGCCGGGGGCCGGGGAGGCAGCAGCAGCGCTGGGTGCTGGGCGGCAGGCGAGGGTTCCCCGGGTGTCCTGCACCTCTGCTTGTCCTTGGCTTGTCTCTTCCCTGCTGGAACTGCACGTGTACAGCAGGGGTAATTAGCCAAGAGGATGTGGAAGAGCTGTGCTTCTAGGTGGTTAGGACGTGCTTCCAGCGAAGCACAATCAGCCCCTGGAAATGCACGGGACTCTTTCATCTGGAGGCATAACTTTCTGAAACCAGTCACTTGGCACCACCAATCCCTGGTGTCCCCCTGCCTGGGTCTGCACTCAGCACTTACGCTTCCAGGTGACTTGGTGTAACCCTTTTCCCGAAAGATGCACCCATTACCTTCATTTCTGATGAGCCTGTGTTACAAAGCCACCGACTCGGGCATTTCAGTGGGAGGTTTCAGGGTGTACTTGTGATTCCCGTGTAGCAGGGTCCGAGTGGGAGAACCACAGCCACCGCCTTGGGCTGGAGGAGAGAGTGTCGCTTTGTATTCATTCACGTTTCTGCTCCTACCACTGCTTTTCCTCCATCCTTATGGCACAGAGCCGTAGCTGGAGAGCCTCGGGGTGACTGGGGGGCTGCTGAGGCTGGGCTGGCCCCTCCCTGGTCTCTCCTCCTGGGGTCCCTATGCCCCGGGGGGCTCAGGATGTGAACCCGACTGATCCCACGTGGGTCACGGGGTGTTGCACCTTTAAGCAGGGAAACGCTTTGGTGCCCTAAGAAGAAGTTGGAGCAGTCCTTGGGATCTGGATGAGCCATGAGCTAATGCAGGAGGCATCCAGGCTTGCCACAGCCCTGAAAACAATTGTTGTGTTGCGCAGTTTGTTAGTGTTTATGGAGGGGGTGTGTGCAGGGCGCTGGGGTGCACTCTCACTCATCCCTTCTGCCACGTACCAGAATAGCCTTGGGAGCTCGGCTCTCCCCGCAGAGCTGCAGTGCTCTCCTCTGCAGGCACAGCCTCGGGCTGCTCTGTCACTGCCCTTCCATAAACCTGGGGAGTAAGAGCAGCTGATGCCCTGCCAGGCTCACTGTCCCCTGGGCAAACGGTGCGTGGGCTGACTGAGACCCAGGGCTGCCTGCGGAGGGACCCATGTGCTCTGGGTGGCTGTCCCCAGTGCTCCTCCTGTCCCCAGTGCTGCTCCCATGGCCTGGGCAGCTGCCTCTGCTCTCCCTCCGGGCTGTGAATTCACTCTGCTGTTGGAGGAGCTGTGCTGATTTGTGAGCTGAGGGTACCACGGCAGAGATGGTCTGTGAGCATCCCGTAGCCATGTCACAGGCATGGCTGTGACACACTGTCAACATGTCCACCCTGGGGCTTCATCTCATGAAACCTTACAAGCTCTTCTCTGCTGGGGTTGTCCTCTTCCTGACTAACCTTCTCTGGGACCAGCAGCTCCTGATGTGGTGGCGGTGGCGGAAGATGTAAGGTGGGCAGCCTCCTGAGATGGGGTGGGATGGAGGTGTCCCACTGTGGCCATCAGAAGGGACGTGGCACCTAGCTCCCTGGCATCACTGGTCCCACTGGGGAGTGCTGGGCTGCAGTCTTTGGGGAGCCTGGTGCCCATGATATTTTTAGGAACATTAAGTCAAGCAAATACCAGAAATTGGGCAACTGCTGTTTTCAGACAGGCCTATTTCTACACACTCCTAAATTTGACTCTGCTGTTTTGCAATTCACTTTTACTTGCCATTTTTTGTAAGCACTTTGGCCTTAGAGCAAAGTTCAAGCTCATTTCCATCACCAAACAGCGTGGTGGAGACCAGGAGAGGGGCAGAGGAGGCTGAGGAAAGACTTTTCAACCTACCTGTAAATTTAGCATGGCCTTCCTTCCCTCTGCCTCAGAGGCTTCGAGGCTTATATGATCGCAATTTATAGGAAGCTCTGAAGTGTTAGATGAAAAGTTCTTTGAGGAGCTATTAAATGTTTTTAGTGCTTGTAGAGGCGTGAAGCGTTAGCCTGGAAGAGAATTGTTTCGGTGGATTTTTCAGGCCAGAAGGCAGGGCTGCTGGTCCGATCCCACTTGTGTGTCTAACACTGTGTGCTGCTGCTGCTGCTGCTGTGTAAGTCGGGTGGCTGGTCCCTCTGGGGTGACCCAGGCTGACTCCAGGAACCCATTGCAAAGCTCTGCTCCCTTTAATGATCTGAGAAATCTGCCCGGGTCTGGATTAGGAGCGTGAGGTGCTGGAGTGAACCCTTTAATGATCTTCTCCTTTCTCTCCTTGGCCTGGCTGGCATTCTCGCACAGCTCTTTCTTTTCTGAGTTTGAATACCTTCTCTTTTGCATCTCAATAGCCCAGAAACACAGAGCTGGGGCTGCGTCATATGTACATTCAGTGTGTGCAGGACTCTCTCTACCGGGTCCCACCGAGACAAAGCCCTGGGCTGAATGTGCCCCGGCGTCCCTGGGGGGAGCGGGGACCCAGCGCGGGGCTGCTGCTGCCCAGGGAGGGGGTGTCTGTGTCGAAGGGCAAGAGCCACCATCTGGTTTTGTGAGCCTGCCTTTTGTTCTTCCTAAATCTTGAACAAACACAAGGACTGATCTGTTCTGCTCGCCTTTTTTTTGTGCTTTAACTGCTTCTTACAGGTTTCTTACGTCTCCCTTGTGTTCTGATCAATTAAAGTGGAGGGGGAAGGAGCCCAGGGAAGCCCCCTGTGCCACTTTTCCTCCTTCTTGTCCTGCTCCTGCTCAGGAGCAGTTGGGGACAACTCCTGGCTGTGGTGCACAAGGGGGAGGAGGAGGAGATCCCCCAAAAGACACGGTCAGTGGGGGCTTTGGGGACAGACATTTTAGTTGTGATAGGATGCGGGGTGATGGCTTTACGCCAAGAGAGGGGAGATTTAGATAGAAGTAAGAAATGTTGTACCCTGAGTGTGGCGAGAGCCTGGCCCAGGCTGCCCGGAGAAGCCGTGGCTGCTCCATCCCTGGAGGGGTTCAAGGCCAGGCTGGATGGGGCTTGGAGCAACCTGGTCTGGTGGAGGTGTCCCTGCCCAGGGCAGGAGGTGGGATGAGTTGATCCTTAAGATCCCTTTCAACCCAAACCAGCCTGTGATTGCCAGGAGTGATGGAACTGACTTTTCCCCCAGAGCTGGCATCACTGCCCTGGTAGAGGTTTACTTCACTTAAAAACAATATAAACAAAAAAAACCCTCAAAATACTTTGAAGTCTTGTGTTGCTGAGTGGTTCCTTGGGCTCATTCCACCTTCAGGCCTATCAATTACCCCTCCCTGTCTGTCAGTATGATCAATACAGGGCCGTGTAGTCCAGACAAAATGAGGTTTAATTCAGACAATGTGGAGACAGATGTGCCCAGCTCAGCCCGTGCGCTACTTGGCTGTGGTTCATGGGGGACACTGGGGCTGGTGGGTACACAAATCCCTCTGTGCACCTGCAGGTGCAGATGCAGGGTGTCCCTTGGTGCCACTGAACACTCCTCCTGAACGTGGAAAGAACCAGCTCCTTTTGCCATGGATTACATGGATTTCTCCTTAGGGCATCCAGCCAAGTTAACCACCCCTCCACCCAACCCTCACAAAATCTAGGAAGAGGAGGACTAATGGAAAGAAGATCGGGAGAAATCGAGCTGTGACAGTGCTCAGTTAATTAAATAAAGGAAAGCTGTATAAAAGTCAACCAGAGATGTCAAGAAAGGGTATGACGAGAACAGGTCATTGATAATCTCATAGATGACAGCAGCAGGGGCTTTGCTTACTGTTCTGGCTGTGTTCAAGGTGTAATTAATTAGCCGTGGTAGACCATGTTCTCGTCAGTCGGACTTGGAATTTGTTTACTTGTCTGGGCTTGCCGGTTAGGGTATGGCGCAGCTCTGGAGACCACGCAAAGGAACGTGTACCTGTGTGAGGCCATGATGGGCAGATCAGGGGGCTCTCCCTGTCCCTGCAACGCTTCCCAAAGTGGGCTCCCAGAATGGGGAGAGTCACTGGGCACAGATGCCCAGGTGGGGAGGTTTTTGAGGACTTCAGAGGGATCTGGTATCTCCTGCTGCCTGGGGATGAGTGTCCACCCTGTGTGGAGAGGGAGGTCCTGGGGACATGGGCACCCCGAGAGCAGCCGACTCCTTCCTCCTGGGCAGCTCTTGCTGAACAGCTTCTCCTGGGCAGTTGCACCATTTTAACCTTCCTTCCTGCAGTAACCCTCAGTTGCAAAACGGCTGGTGTCAGGGTTTTGAGAAGAGCGTGACCCCTCCAGGATGCCAGGGCCTGCTGCTTCTCCACAGAGTTTCCTATTTTGTGTTCCGAAACGAATGAGGGGTTGAAAATTGAAAAAGTAGAAGGGAGTTTTCTATTTATTTCCATGCTACACCGTTTTGAGTATCTCTGTTTTCTGGCCGAGGTGGCCAGTGCTGCCGTTGGAGCTGTAAGTCCCTGCGGTGGTTGCAGGTCAAGGGGTGGGAGCAGAACCATGGAAGCCATTGATGAGAAGAAGTTGGGGACAGTCTGGGAACCAAAACGTTCCATGGGCTCAAATCACCGTGCTGTGCTGTGATTGTTAGGAATGGTGACAAAGCAGGTGGTACGTGCTGGTTTTGTGTGAATTTCCTCTTCCTCTGCCCTCGGAAGACTCTCCAAAGGAAAGGAATCATCTGCTTGGAGGCTGCATGATCATGGAGAAGTTGTGGTCATCCCAAGTAGCCACGCTTGCCTCATTTCCCATTTCTTAAACCCTGCTTATCTCGCCATTCAAGAGAGGCCGTAGGAATGTTCTTGCTTTTACTTTTTTGAAATGAAACAACAAAAATCTGAAACTCCTGTTCAGAGCTCCCTCCTTCCTCCCTTAGGTCTGGTGTCAGGGGTCAAGGTCCTCATGTTAATTTTTACGTTTTGCAATGAATTTTGTGCAAACTTTGGCTATGTTTTTATGATTAAAAGAGCCTGAGTTCTCATGTAATTGGTTTTTGGCCTCCCCTGTAGTCACCCCTGTTTGAGATGTGGCAACGCAAGCTTTTGAGGCTTACTGACAGTGTCATTGTACTGAGCTTTATGTGGCCCTTCTAAATTTGTTAGTGTGGAATGGAGGGTCTTTAGAAATCAAAGCAACAGAAGATCAGAAATGTGTGATGAAAGCTATGAACTATAAATATATAAACTTCCAAAGTGCTGATTAGTGCTGGTTTCTTGATGGGCATCCTTGGATAAGGGGGATGCTTATCCTATACGTGGGGCATGCTCATACTTCTCCTGGAGAGAGGGAGGGAAAAGAAACAGTTTGGGTTCATTTGCTTAGTTTCTGCGGTACAGAGTGAAATAAAGCAGACCCTGTGCTAATCCCAGGCGGTAGCAGGGCTGAGGGAGCTGGGAGGGGGCTGCTTGGAGCCGGAGTGGTGCGGTGGGCTGCTGGAAAACCCTGCTGTGCATCCAGGTTCTCTCTCCTCTCCTGCTGCAGAGAGGGCTTTTGGCCAGAGCAGGCTCCCTGGGCCCGCTCTGCTCTCTGGTGGGGCTGGCCGGGTGCCTGATGGCCACGCCGCCCCCCCAGTTGGCTGGGGCAGGGTTTCCAGCAGAGCCGCTGGCTGCACAGAGCCCTTGGGTTTGCTCCAGCTCCTGCATCCCCGGGATGATCTGGCTTCTCCTTGGGCTCCTCCTTGCCTCAGCACATTTCCATGTAACCAGCCACATCTCCACCAACGTTGTGTTCCACGTTGCTCAGAGGCGGCTGGCGGAAGTGGGTGCACTTTGGGAGGCCGGTTGAGTGTGTTCTTACTGCAGTTCTTTGGCTGGTACCGTTGGCAGCGCTGTGGTAATCCTGGAGTAACTCCTGGTGCAGGTTTTAGGTGGACTATTATCACGTTTTTCCTGACTCTAAATGTTAGAGCAGAGCTGAAGTGACTGAGGGCGCTTGAGTCCCTTATATTGGGATTTTTACCTTAGTTTCTATTTTTGGTGCGTCCTGCCCAAACTAGTGGCTGTCAGGGTTGTTACCTGGATCCTGTGTTTTCCTTGCTCCAGCCGTGTATCTGGCTTCTTCAGCCACTGTCTTTGCTGCTGTGAGTCTGGATTGTTTGAAACCAGAGGACAGTAGACGTCTGTCCTTCTCTGGCTGTCCTGTGTGCTCACGGCATGATCCTGGCAGGTACTGCTGTCCCCCAGCCGGGCAACATCCATCCTTTCTCTCTGATGGTGGACACCCTTCCCTGGCACGGCTGCCAGTCCGCTGTTGTGCTTAGGCTCTAAATCTGTTCTGAAAAGAAGAAGGATTCTTCTACTTGGATAATTCAGTGTCCTGACCTGGTTTTTAAGGTATCGTGTATGTGGTTGGCTTTTTCATACTATTCATAAAACCTTTGGCCAAAGCTTGTTAGAGACTGAAGTTGAAGAGGAGACTTTATGGGGAAGGTAAACTCATTTTACTGTACAGATTTCTACTGCTCAGTTGTTGAAAATTGCTTTTTGAAGACCAGATCTGCAGCTGAGCCAGGAGACAGAAGTTCTGTCCACCAGCCCAGGTGGTTGAGATGTTCCCGTGGGCTTATTCCCAGCACCTTGTGGCTGTGGGAAGTGGATGTGACACAGGTCTTGAGCCACATGCAGCGCTTTGATAATGGTGGTATCCGCTTAAACCAGGGCGAGCTCCATTTGGGAGGTTTCTTAGGGGGAAATGGTTCTTGCCTCAAGATTTCAGTGCATAGATCAGAGCATTGTTGCATCCCTGTTGTGTTTTCTGGTTCCTTTTGCTCACTGCATTGCTGAGTGGTTGAAAAGCCACGGATGATTTTAGGTACAGGTCCTGCGTGACAGCGAACGCCTGGGTGAGATGAGCTGTGTGCGTGCACAAGGGCAGAGCCTGGGCTGTCCCAGCAGTTGGGTTTTGTCTTTATTCAGTGGCAATAGGCTTGTTTGTCATCTAGGGAGATACCTTATGACCCAGGAAGACGTGTGTCTTCTGGTGTAGGGTTTTTAGTGAGCTGGAATTCCCCTCTCTGCTGTGGCGGTGACCAGCAAAATGGAAATGGCTGTGTCAGCTCTAACCAGAGAGTATCGGAAGGTCGTAACCCACTTCTGATCAGGTTTGTTCTACTCCTACATCTGCTTTTCTCATCAAGGTTGAGATTCCTTCCTGCTGCGTGTTCTCAGCGTGTAAAAGCAAAAGATGATTCAGTTTCTTTTTGAAGTTTTATGACATTTTGAATATCAATGTGAATAATTAAAAAGTAGAAATGATGGGTGTTTTCCTCACCCTGGCCTAACCTTTTGCGCTTGCTACAGTGGTTTCCTGAGAGAAACGCCGGATGCCGTAGGGGGACTTGTCTGTGCTCCGCATAAAGAGAAGGAAAGGTGGGGAAGAGCTGCTTTTGCAGCTGGGAGAGGCTGCAGCACGTTGCCTTTGGAGCAGACCAGTGACACCAGTGCTGCGGGCTGGGAGAGACCCTCTGACGTGAGGCACTGCCGTCAATGTCCAAACCAGGCGGCCTGACTCACTGGGACTCACACACACCTCAGGGGAGGGTCTCGTCTCTGTGTGGTCCCGTTTATGTGCTGAGTGGAGGCCTCGAGTCGCTGCACGTTGTTGTGTGGTTTGAATCCTCCCTTCAGGGGCTTGGACTCTGTGCCGGTGGAGGAGAGGAGGTGGGATGGCTCTTCTGCTCTGCCATCCATCCTCCTCCCTGTCCTTCCTCTTTCACTTGGCAGCTTTCTACCATAAGCCCTGGGACAGACCCCGAGGCCTGCAGAGGAGGAGTGGGGAGCGAGATGGTCATGACCCATGGCTCTGGTGCCTCCTGCAGCTCTTGATGTTTCTCCAGGTTGCTGTGTTGGTATCTGCTCTGGTCTCTCTGGGTTCTTGGTCTGGTTTCTGCAGACTCTTGGGGAGGGGTGTGGGAGGAAGAGGCAGGCTCGGCTGGCAGCTCTTTCTCTGCTGGTGGTGTTTCACACTATGGTGCCGTTGCTTGGGAGAGCTGGAGCATCGCCATGGTGAAGCCTTTGGCTTGTGCTGCCTTGCAGAAAGCTGCTGGGTGTTGTCCCTGTGCGAAGGCGTTGGTTTCTCCACTGGGGAAGGCACCCTTGCTGAACCCTTCTGAGCAGTGCGTGCTGGTGGTGCTGTAAAGCTTGTTTGTCCTTCGGTCAGGGAGCAGACTGATTTCTAAACCAGCTCCTGAGGGTTTGGCCAAGTTCTTGTGGGGTCTGCAGGCCCCAGCCCCACCAGCATTGCACCAGGATGCTGTTCCCATCCACTGCAGCGGATGGGATTTACGCTCCATGGAGGTGGCTGGAAAGACACTATACACCCATTTTTACCCCCATTCCACTCGGGCCTCTCAGGGATGATGCCTGCAGAGATCATTGTTAGAGCCGCCGGGCTGATGGCAGGATTAGAATGTTAATGGGAGAAGCCTGAGGAAGGGCAGTAGCACACCAGAGAGCACAGCCCGGCGTGTGTCCAGGAAACGGGGCCAGTGGAGAAGTGCTGACCAGTCACCCACTGGTTTTCCTGTGGGTGAGATGGGTGTTGAGGCTGTACAACACCCCCCTACTCGGCTGCCACCCTGCCCTGCTCCCGAGGGTACCGGCACAACCGGGTCCTTTCTGTCACGTTGTCGCTGTTGGAGCTTGTTTGAAGGGAAGGATGGCTCGCTGAAAACTCTTTATGCACATATCCCTCTGAAAATTGATTTTGTCTTCCTGGCCTGGCTGCTTTTTCTCCTGCAGGTGTGGTAGGCAGCCTGTGGCTCTCCAGGAGGATGGGTCTGTGTGTGCAGGAAACCCCAGGTCCCAGCCATGTCCCCCCAGGTCCCAGCCATGTCTCCCCATGCCAGAGCACGGGGTGGGAGAGAGGGGGCTTGGGCAGGGGCCAGGAGCCAGCCTGGCTAACAGCAGAGTGAAGGTGGCATCTTCCTGACCCGGTCTCTTGCCAGGGATGCTGCCCCAGTCCCACCCCCCCATGCCCTCAGGGCAGGAGGTTTCCCAGGAGGGACAAGTCACCCAATTCACCATCTAATTTCTTAGGCTTTCACTTCCTGTTTCAGTAGTGGGGGATTTGGAGGTTACTTGGAGCCCAGGGAGGGGGGATGCGCGGGCTCAGGCTGGGCACGGGGGCAAAGCCAGGGCTGTTGGGTGGAAACGCCTCTGGTTTGGTGCTGGCTCTGATGCGCTCCCTGAGGCTGGGGGTTCAAGGCACCCATGAAAAAACTGTATGAAAAATGCCAATGCCAGATGAGTTGTTTTCAGGCTTGAGGGAAGAGGGTTTTTCTCTCTCTCTCTTTCTTTTTTTTTTTAAGTCTCACACTCCTGGTTTTGGATAAAAAGCTTATCTCGTTCTTTGATTTACTGAGAGCCAGATCTCTTGGTTTTTTTCCTAGACAGGGTTATTAATAACGGCATGTAAGGGAAGCAGGGAGGCTTGTTTGCTTGCTCTGGGCTGTTTGCTCTGGTTCTTCCCCAAAGCTTTCACCTGCGTTCACCACCCCAGGGTGTTCTCAGGCTGGCACTCAGGAGTGTGCCCCTCACCCTGGGCTGCATCCCCAGCAGCGTGGCCAGCAGGGCCAGGGGGGATTCTGTCCCTCTGCTCCGCTCTGAGGGGTCCCTCCCTAAGTGCTGCCTCCAGCTCTGGGGCCACCAACATCAGAAGGACATGGAGCTGCTGGAGCAGGGCCAGAGGAGGCCATGGAGATGCTGGGAGGGCTGGAGCCCCTCTGCTGGGAGGACAGGCTGAGAGAGTTGGGGGGTTCAGCCTGGAGAAGAGAAGGCTCCAGAGAGACCTTAGAGCCCCTTTCAGTCCCTAAAGGGGCTCCAGGAAAGCTGGGGGGGGACCTCTTGATGAGGGAGGGGAACCCTAGGATGAGGGGGAAGGATTTGACACTGGAAGAGGGGAGATGGAGCTGAGATGTGGGGAAGAACTTCTTTGGTGTGAGTTTGGTGAGAGCCTGGCCCAGGATGCCCAGAGAAGCTGTGGCTGCCCCATCTCTGGAGGGGTTCAAGGCCAGGTTGGAGGGGGCTTGGAGAAACCTGGGCTGGTGGAGGTGGGACAGGGTGGGCTTTAAGGTCTCTTCCCACCCAACCCTTCCAGCAGGTTGGTGTCATGGCTTCCTTGGCATTTGAATGATGCTTCCAGGGTACAGGTGTGTTGGACCCATCTACGTGAGGGCTCTCCCAGGGGAAGCAGTGTATAGCATTGAAAAACAGGATGACAAAGCACTGGAAAATCCCTTAGAGGTAATTCTGTGGTGACGAGGGCTGGGCTTTTAGTGAAGACAGCATGTGAAGGGGGGGAAAAAAAAAAGGAAACTGGGAGATAAATGGCCGCCTTGGTGTGTTCTATATTTGAAGGAGAATTGGATTCTCCTCCGAGTCCAGCTTGCCGTGCTATATTTGCAATACACTATTGGTTCTAATCCCGGTTGTAAGGCAAATAATGGCTTTTGTTGCCAAGCACATTTTCTCACTTGTCACCCATCAGTGGGGTGAGACATATGTTAGCGGAGCGGCTGCCCGTGTGGCACATCGGCCGAGGACACCGCTCTCCTGGGCAGGTCATCGAGTGTCCCCCGAGCTGTCGTCCCCAGCCTGGCCAGGGCGGTGGGCTGCACCCTGGGCAGGGGGCTGGTGGCCACGGGGCTCGCTCCCGCTTGTGGGAGAGAGCGGTCCTGCGGGTGAGGAGGAGGATGTCTGTGAAAGCTTTCACCCCAGCCCGTTGCTAGAGAAACCCTGGCTTTTGTCTGCCCCTGTCTGACCAGCTGGAGCCCGGCGGGACCCGAAGTGGCAGCCTGGGGAGGGGCTGCCTGCCAGATCCGCCATCTCCCCGAGGAGGACGGGCCTTGCTCGGAGGGGCCCGGCCACCGGGCAGCTCTGCCAGCCGGAGCGTCGCTGGTCCCCGTGGCTTCAGGTCATGGCACTCTCTGGCACTGTGGTCTCTTGGGTTTCGGTTCAGGCTGTGCACCTTCACGAGTCTTAACTACCCACCCCTGCTTTTCACCAGGTTTTGCCCATGTCAGTTGGGCTTATTTAATAAACCCATCCTAAACCTGTCGTGTGTTGCCCGTGTGTGAACTCTGCAATGGGTCTGGGGGCTGCTCCTGGCTCCCACCCGCCCTCTGCCCTCCTCGGCCACCTGGGAGAGGGTTTGTCACAGCTTGTCACTGTTGTAAAGTGATGCTGTTCATCTCATGTGGCACTTTGACCTACCATGGGTCAAGCAAAGAAGCTGAGAACTGTCGTTCCTTCCACCACTTAGCTGGCTGTCGCTTTGCCCAAACTTACTTTGATTTTTATTTTTTAAAGCTGTTTTACTGTTTATGAAGGAAGCGATTTCTGGAGTAGCAGTACACCCCACCCCTAACCAGCACCATACGTCTGCTGGGGTTGGTTTCCACCAAGTTGGTTAAGGAGCTTGGCCCTTACCAGCCTGTGAGGGAAACAGTATGGGAGCCAGGGGTTACTGGAAGAGGGGGGGACTTGCAAAATAGCTGCCGGAGAACAAGGTTGTCTGGTTTACTCCATGGGCTGCCAAAGGGTGAAATCCTGGCTCCATCAAAACTGGTGGGAACTTTGCCACAGCCTCAGCTGGGGCCGGGATTTCAACATGGTATTTGTCAATGCCTGGAATTCAGAGGTTCTCCTGCCCGTGAGAATGCGAGCTGTGTTGAGGACACAAGGAATAAGTGAATAATAATAATAACAAGGAATACCACTGGTAAAAGTTGCATTGATCTAGTTGTTACATTTAAAAAGCGAGACCATATGGAAGATATCCTGCAGTAAGCCGAGGGTGGGACCGGTCGAAGTAGCGCGGTGTTAATTACGAAGTGGAGCTGAGTGTGCTGTCTTCGTCTTGACCTCTCCGCAAGAGCACGTCACTTCTAATATCAGTGCTCAAGTTGGCCAGGGTTTGTCCCAAATAGCTATGTTCTTTGTAAAGCACTGCATCACCCGTGCTGTCAGAGGTATGCTATTTGGATGCGTGTAATCGCTCTGGGGCTCTCTGCATGGTTGCCAGCATTGTCCTCACTGGAGAATGGATGAGGTGAACAGCCTATGAGAGGAAAAAATGAGATATACTCAAATCTGCTGCCCAAGATGTCAACATCAACCCAAACAACAGTTTTCTGAAGCCTTAAAAAAGTTTGGGGAAGTGCCTTCACTTCACTCTGCTGCTGACACACCGGTGAGTGTTGGTTCCCAGCTCAAATGCAGAGCTCCCTCAAGGTGCCTCCAGTTGGCCTGGCCATGGTGATGCCCACACCAGCTCCAGCATCTCTGATGTCCGATGGAAAGTGCCATCTGAGTGGCTGTGGTTCTCGTGGTGTGGGAGGAGGATCCTCTGTGGGGCTCTGGGCAGTTGGCTGCAGGAGCACAGTCTTTGCTGGGAGTTGAGCAGGCCTCAGCATTGTGGTGGACTTGTAGTCACCATGATGCCAAAATGTGTGTCCTGAGCCCCCTGCCTGACCGTGGGCTTGTAGGGCTGTCGANCAGAGTAGATTGGATGTGGTGTTGAGGGATCTGGTGTAGGGGAGAACTTGTAGAGTAGGGCTGATGGTTGGACTTGATGATCCCAGGGGTCTCTTCCAACCTAAATGATTCAATGATTCTATGATTCTATGGGTTAGTGATGGGTTTGTCAGAGTTAGGCTGATGGTTGGACTGGGTGATCTTAGAGGTCCCTTCCAACCCAGACAATTCTATGACCCGCTGCCCAGTCCTCCCACCCAGCGCTGGCCGTGAGCAGCACTGGGTCAGGGCTTTGGGTGGGTTCTTTATTTTTCTTTATCATTACCATTCATTTATAAATCTACCAAAGGTTGAATGTGCCTCTAGCACTCTGGTACCACTCGGCTGGTGGCGATGGGAGGCAGTTTGTGATGTACTTTACAAAGGTGGAATGTACCCTTACAAAAGTAAAACTTATTTTAGAAGGTAGAATCTCTCACTAAGTAAGAACAAAGAGCTTTTTATCCCCGCCAAAGCTCGTTGGCTCCTGCACAGTGCTCTGTTGCGGGGCTGGCTGTGGTGGTCACCCTTGCTGTCCTGCATCTCTTCTGTTGTCCTTGCAGCTTTTCTTGTGGAGGGATGTGAGAATTCTTGGGGGAGGTCTTTGACTGATGAGGGGCTCCTGCTGTATTTGGGGGTTTCTGTAGCCTGGATTGACGGTGGGGTCTGTTGTTGGGGCTCTGCGGGGCCATGGTTTCCCGTGCTGGGCCACCTTAACCCAGGTCTGAGTGGTTGTTGTCCCTGTACTGTCCCAGGGCTGGAGCCACGTATCCTCGGGAAACGTGCTGCCACATCTCACATGGGTATGAGCATGGCCTAAGAATAACGAGCAGTTGTCGGCTGTGATATGGGCTAATTGATGTGAAAATATTTACCAAAGCCAAATCCCCAGATCTCCTCATTACAGATGTTCCCCCTCCCAGATGGATTAGCAGTCCCGCAGCCTGGCTTCAGCCTCGTTGCTCTCTTCGGTTTGCCAAGGAATTTTGTTTTCTCCAACATCCCCGCTGCTGTGTTTCAGAAGAGCTGAGGAAATCATATTTCTCGCATTATCTACTTCTGATTCTGCATTTTAAGTAACAGGGCTGCTCTCACTGGGAACTGCTTCCTGATGAGCAGAACCAAGCAAACCGGGAGGAAAAAAAGCAGCAGATCTTGAAAGGCAGCAGAGTCCAAGGGGTTTGGAGGAGCTTTTGAGCCCCTGTGTTTGCAGAACGGCTCACTCTGTTCTCCTCTGGCATCGTTTGGGAATTCAATCATGGGAGCAGTTTAGACAAACTGCTGTGGAAATGTGACCAGCTACACGGCTTAATTTGAAGTTCTGCTTTTGGGGAAATGCTTTCAGCTCTTCCTAAAGCAGTTCAGTAGGTTTTTCTTTATTGATTGCTACTAAAAGTTCCTATAAATTGCAAGTTCAGGGACGTAAATTGGGAGGTGGCTGTTTTCCTCAAGGGGACCTGTGGCGTTTGCCTTCACCCCCTGGTGCTGCCAGGCACAAGCCAGAGCTGGAGGGTGTTCCCCGTGAGGTTTGACCTTCATGGCAAGGAAAGCTCTGACCATGTGGTGTTAGAAAACCACGTGTACTCGTTGAGCCAAGAAAGGGTCTGAGCCCAGTTTGGGTCATTTCTTTGAGAAACCTTTAGCTTTCACAGAATAACTTGTCAGTGATGCTCTCCCATTTATAAAGCATCCCATTTCCTTTTAGTTTGCCAAATTATTTCAATTCAGTGTAAATAAGGACCTGCCAGTGTTATGTGAATTCCAGGAGTTACCAATCTGCCGCTGGATGACAGTGTCTCCTGTACATGTCTCTTCAGCTGTGGGCAGAAGCAGTTCTGCTGCTGCAGCTTCGTGGTGACCCTGGTGAGGAACCACGAAACTGGGGAGGTCGGGCTGACCACAGAGTGTTTGATTATAAAGGCTTGTCCCAAAGCTTTGGGGAAGAAGAGTGCAAACGAGGGGCTGGTCCTTCAGTGGTGGCAGGTGACCATCTGGTTCAGCTCTTTCTTTGTAGACTTTACTGTAGCCCAAGAAAAGGTGAACTTTTTCACTTTTTCTGTTCCCCATCGCCCGTGCCTTTGGGCCTGTCTGGCTCCGGACGTTCCTAAGAACCGGTTCTCCATGAGGCAGGTCAGTCAAGTGCCTGGAGATGACCCCCCTCCCTGCAATTATGGGAACACAATTAGTGATCTCTTCCCATGAGCCTCCTTCACTTTCTAGCTCTGCCCTCCAGAGTTTCAGGTTTTGGGGTCAGGCGCTGAAGAGGTATTTGTTGAACATGGAAAACATAATTGGCACTGGGTTGAAGGTTGTAGTTAAAGGCCTGTTAGTCCCCCCAGGACTGACAGGACTGATGCGGCTCCTGCTGGTGCTGCTGGTTAGAAAATGGCTTCCAAACAGCACTGGTGAAGACGTGGGTTTTGGTCTGGATCCGTTAAGGTGTCACTTGGATGCTACTGGAGGCTGGTGGGGTTTGGGTTTGCTGGGGATCTGCTCTCTCTATCTCCGGTGCATGAGGGAGACGATGGGGGGTGTTGGGATCCAAGGGCAAATGGAGGGGCTGGTCTGTGGCAGAAAATGGATGTCCTGCGAGTGCTCCTGCCCGTTCCCTGGGCAGCAGGCCCGAAGGGCGGAAAAGGCTTTTCTGCCAGCCCCTATTCTTTCATCCCCATCTGAAAAGGCTCCTTAAGACCGAGTTCATTTTAATTGAAAGGAGGGTGCCTTTTCAATGCAGCAGCAGAGTAAGGATGGAGGCAGGGGAGGGACATCACTGTCGGGGCCATGTGTGTCAGCGGTGACTCACGGGGACCTCCAGAGCGCTGGAGAATGTCCTTTCCTCTGTTATTGCTTCTGTCTTTGCATTAATGATGCCGGCAGCCCTTGATTTTGTTTTGTGCTGCAAACCTTTTCCATTTAACATGCAGCAGCAGCTCCTGGGGTCAGTGGCCATCTGCACTTGTTTGTGTGCCGGCTTGTAGCCAAGTGGCTTTGGGTCACAGCTGGCAGGGACTCTGTGTCTGGAGAAAAGTGCCCTTGCCTCCAGGTGCTTGGATGGAACTGCCCTGGCTGAGCTTCTGCAAGGAAACTGGGAATTGTTAAAGCAAGGCTGGGCAGGAGCAGGGGGGGAGAAGAAATTCTGGTAACGAAGGTCAGAATGTGCCTTGCCCAAGAGCATCCTCACCAGCTGGTGGGACTGACGTGCTGCTGCTGAGTCCTGCTTGGCACTGGGGCTCTGGGGTACCAGTGCTGTTGGGGCGATGGGGCAGGGGGAGCTGGGGCCGGTGCTGGGCTCCTGTGCGCTGGAGGGGGTGGCCCTCACCGTGGCGTCAGGTCCCGTGGACACAACCTGCACCTTCCCCTTTCTCTGAGGGGTGAAAGCAGGTGGTGAAAGCCCTGGGGGGCTCTCTGCATCTGGTGGTGGTGTCTGAACTTCCTCAAAGGACCCCTGTGAGTGTTGAGGAGAAATCTTAGTGCCGGGCACAGAGATCAGAGGAGCAGCAGCAGCAGCTCAGATCCCACGGAAACAATAGGAAGAGGTTGGAAACGGAAATGATTGAAGTGTTGCCCATATTCCTTGGATTTCTGCGCGTTGTCAGGGCTGTGGAGACCTGTTCTGGAGCCCACCTTGGGTTGTATCCCACCATGAAGGGAGAACTAGAGGTGAAATCTCTGGTGGGTTTTTTTATATTTTTAAAGATCTAGCTCAAACTTGCTCAGGAGAGCAGAGAGCTGTACAGCAAGTCCTGCGTTGGCACCAAGAGTGGGAATGTGAAATCCATATGGGAAGTAATGAAATTTCCACTGACCTTGTGTGGGAAGGAAACTTGTCAGCAGGGGAATGCGAAGGTTTTTAAAACGTTTTATTATGAAACCGGTACCTTTTTATCCTGTAGGAAATGTAGCAGTGGGATTTTAGGAGGCTAAATTCCAAGCTGGGTTGCTTTTTGCCACCCTCTGTTCCGGGGTGATTCCCCGTGCCCGTCCTCGGGCAGTACAGGGATTTTTAGTTTGCTGTGGCTCTTGTGGGTACGTTGCTGTGTGTCCCCTTGCCAGGCTGGATTTGCAGAAGGAACCAAGGATGAGGTCTAGCCCTCTTGCCGCAGAGCTTTACCAATTTTAGGGCTTCCCTCTTAGTACAGGCTGAGTCCTCCTGTCCTTTCAGCAAGCCCTGATGCACAACTTCTCCAGTGCTTCACCACAAGCCGTGTTTCTCCTGTGCGTGTGTGCATACGTGGTGGTGGGCACGTCCTTCAGCTTGTCTGGTGATGCCCTGAGTTTGGGAGCTGACTAGTAATGCCTTGTAAGCTCAGGAGGTGGTGGAGGGAAAGCTGTGGCCTGGATGCTGGCTGAGCTGGGATGTGATGCTAGTTGAAAATGGTGGCTGTGGTGCCACCAAAATCACTTTCTTCCCCCAGATCTATGGGATGGAGGGTCCCTGAGGTGTCTGTGTGCTGCCCTGGCCCCGTCAAGCCCTGGGGCTGTACACACGATGGAGCGGGCGGGTGGGATGCTGAGCTGCTCTGCTGGCTTTTGGGCTTGATATGCTTTGGAAACGTGTCCTCCTGGGGTCCATCAGCCCCAGGTGTCCAAGAGGAGCTGTGTGTGGCAGAGATGGGGCTGCCTGGGCTCCCTCCAGGCGTGCAGAGCCCTGGGTGCAAAGGCTGGGGGCTGTAGTCTGTCTGTCACAGCCTCTGAAGGTTCTNGCTGTGTGTGGCAGAGATGGGGCTGCTGGATGCAAAGGCTGGGGGCTGTAGCCCGTCTGTCACAGCCTCTGAAGGTTCCTAGGAGAAAGCAAAAAAATTAAAAACTGGAACCAGTAAAGTCTGTGGTGTTTTGTGAGCTGGAGTTTGGAGGGTCTGAAAGGCTTTTAAGCCTTGGAGCCCTAGAGGAGCTTGATCTGCCAGTCGGTGGGTGAGAGGAGCGGGCATTGACAGCACTGGCTGCCTTTGGGTCACCGCCGGCCTCTGCCCGAATTCAGACCATCGTTTCTGGAGAAATAATATGTCGGTTTATGTGCAAAGAGTACAGGATTTCAGGGAGTTCTAGATAAACTGAGGTATCGTTTTCCAGTTTCAGAAAGGCAATTGAGAAGCTCCGAGGGCTGCTCTCTGTGTACTTACAGGGTTGGTTAATTTGACAAAGAGCAAGGTTTTAACGTGAGACCAGTGAATGAAATTCTTCAGCTCTCACTTGGAACAAGCCACCGTGGTGGCGTTAGCCAGCTGTGGGCCGCCGAGGGAGCCTGCTCCGGTGGGGCCTGCGCCATTTGCTCTGCCGTGGGGAAGGATGATGGTCCTGAGCAGCGCTCGGGGCTGACGTTGTGTTTGCCTCTCCGTGTCCCTGCAGAGATCCGGACGCAGCTGGTGGAGCAGTTCAAGTGCCTGGAGCAGCAGTCGGAGTCGCGCCTGCAGCTGCTGCAGGACCTGCAGGAGTTCTTCCGCAGGAAGGCGGAGATCGAGCTGGAGTATTCCCGCAGCCTGGAGAAACTGGCCGAGCGCTTCTCCTCCAAGATACGCAGCTCCAGAGAGCACCAGTTCAAGTAAGCGGGGGGGGGAAACGGGCCAAAGTGGTGGGCCAGAGGCTGCCCCCGGCACTGTTTGTAGCTGCACAGGCCAGAAGGGGAGGCAGTGGAATAGCCTTGGGTGACCTTGTGCAGGGTTCACAAACAGAACCAGAAGTGTCTTTTTCCAAGACTTTCACCACAAAATTACTGACCTGCGCTGCCCAAATTAGACTTACTGTGCACTTCCTTGAGCAGTAAGATAAAAATACGAATCGGGGACTAGGAAGGAGTCAGGCCCCTTGATTATTTTAAGAGGTTGAATTCAGCCACTGATTTGATTGTGCAGATGATGGTGGGCCCATTTTACAAGCCCTGGGTTCTGTGTGTAGTCCCATCCTTGGGTGTCAGTGCTTGGTGTTGCACACAGACCTCACAAACAGAACAGACCTGGAATCAATCATGAAATCATGGAATGGTTTGGGTTGGAAGGGACCTTAAAGATCATCGAGTTCCAACCCTCCTGCCCTGGGCAGGGACACCTTCCACCAGACCAGTTTCCTCAAAGCCCCCTCCAACTTGGCCTTGAGCCCCTCCAGGATTGGGGCAGCCACAGCTTCTCTGGGCAAAAAAACTTGGAAGCAGTTCCTGGAAATCTAATTTATTGCAGTTTTGTAAAACACAGCGTGTGTGTTTTCTGTGTACACACCCGCAGGGTGTTGAAGCTGGGCAAATCCATAGTTGAAATATTTTGAAACAAAGCTTTGGAATAGATGGATTGGATGCTGGAATTGTGCGGAACTCAAACTGATGATGCAAATTGTGAAATCAGTGAATGTGTGAAAATGGGCAAGTTTTCAAATGCAGCCTATTCTCAGTTTAACCACATTCTCAAGTTTGGCTAAAACAAAAAAAATCTAGGGGGAAAAAAACCCCAAACCCCAAAGTTGAGGTAGAATTTAAGTCTGGAGACGGCTGTTTTGTGGGGAGGGCAGGTGGCTCGTTTCCTTAGGCTGGCTGGTTGGTGGCCGTGACTTGAAAGTCCCTGTGAAGGCCACCATCCCAATGCTGCTGGAGAAGCGGGTCCTGCCACGTCCCATGGAGCGCGTCCCTGCCTCTGCCTCCCTGGGCACGGCCTCTGTCTGTCCCCTCTTCCGACAGCAGTGTCCATTAAATAGTCTCTCGACTGCCCTTCACTTGAGATGAAACTTGAGTCATTCAACTCAGTGGCCAAAGACCCCTGCCACTGGCTAGCTCCTGTCCCAGGAACGGAGGGGTTTGCCTCTCTGATGTACTTAGCTCTTCCTGGCTCTTTACGGTATTTTTCTTTCCCTAACCCCTTGTGATTTCATTTTTTTCCTTTTTCAGCTGCAGGAGCAGCGATTTCTGCTGATACATTACTAAATCCTATTTATTCCATACTACGAAATGCCATTTAATCTGTTTACTCGGTCTCTCCAGCGAGCAGGGCTTTGCTGTTGTCTTCCTGGGAAGTAATGGCTTCCCATTCAGATGGTCTTTTTGCATCCGGCGGTTGCCTGTCGGTGGTGTGGTGTTGGCCTGGTGCCGCTGTGCCGTGGGGTGTGGTGGTGTGGGTAGTGCTCAGAGGGTCAGCCTGATGTGGGCACACACTCCTGCCCAGTCCTTGCTGTCTCACTGTGTCTTGAGAGACATTTAATATATTATTCTTCCGGGCTGCACTTTAGCAGGTTCATCTGCGCTGTTTCCCCAGCTTGCTCATGGATGTTGATACTCTGACGAGGGCTGGTTGTGGTCATTTGGGGCTGACAGACTCGTTCGTGCTTTTATATGGGGTGGTTGTGTCTGGAGGTGCCTACAGAGGTTTTTTGGAGTCACTGTGCCTTCTTCTCCCTGGGTTCAATGGTGAGGCTCACCTGGTGCTGGGGCCAAGAACATCTTGGAGGAGGAAGGTAGGAGGCCCATCTCCATCACAGCCACGCTGTTGGTGTGTGCAGGCTTCCACCTGAGCAAAGCATTGGGAGCTCCCCAAGACAGCTTGTCTTTGGGTGCTGGGGAGGGAGAAGCCCCCTGGGCTTGAACAGGACTGTGGGCACACAGGAAGACCTGCTCAGGCAGGGTGGTGGCCAGAGAGGTCTCTGCCAAGAGGGGCCGATCCTCGGGAGCCAGCACATCTTGTAGGGAAGTAGTGGTTTGACCAGAGAAAACAGTGCAGGTGGAACCTTTGGAACCAGTCACTTGGCTGCCTCTTTGAGAGGATCTGTCTTGAAGTGTCCCAGTT
This sequence comes from Jacana jacana, assembly GCA_013400555.1. Lineage (NCBI taxonomy): Eukaryota > Metazoa > Chordata > Aves > Charadriiformes > Jacanidae > Jacana > Jacana jacana. Next base: position 744,869 of record VZTM01017264.1, on the reverse strand, counting down.
GGACAAGATGAGATGTTTTGCTCCAGTTGTATCATTTCTGGAAACTTCCATTCAGTTTTTATTAATTTGCTTTAGTCCTAAAAGGAGCACGTGGGGAGAGGTGCGGGTTTCACTCAGTGTTGAGATGGAATACGTCAAAATCAGTGAAGCTCTAACCAAGTGTGAAATGTTGCCTGAAATCTCCCTCAAAAGCGAGTTTTTTCTGACCACCCCTGGCTTCTGGGGTGGGTTCAGTGGACTGAGTGTGGTAGAGCAGATCCCGTGGGAAACAAGCTCTTTCTGAGAGCCGTGTGTGGGACACAGCGTGGGGAGAAGCAGCAGAAGTCTCCCTTGCGAAGCGCTGAGGGGGTTGCCAGGGATGTCTCTTCTCCTGTCCCATCTCCCAGAGCACCTGGTTTGGGAAGGGTCTACTCTGGTACATGAGCTTGTGTCCCGGTGGACATCCCTGCATGGAAGCACTTGAGCAGCTGAAAGAAAGGCCAGGAGAGGTTCCTGGAAAGCGGAGTGAGACCATAGGTGGGTTCCCAGTCCAGCTGGAGCAGGGACCAGCTCCTGTGCTGTCTCCATCCAACTGATGCCTTTTTGGGTCCTTCAGAGCTGTTGCCCAGAACATGTCACCTGTAATATCCTTACCTGACTGTAATATTGTTAGTTGGCCTTTTGCAGACCGAGCCTTTGTGAAGTGTGAGTACAGGGCAGGGTACAGTGCCCAGAGAGCCCCGCGGGCGCTCTGAGAGGTTGAGGAATGGCAGAAAAATGGGGCTGTGTAGGGCAGAGTGCATGCATAGATCTGTATATACATACACATACACATGTTGGTGTGTGGCTGTGCACAGTCAGTGGCAGAGCACACACACTTTTCTCTCGGGCACGGCGATGCCTGGGGTGGAGGAAGGCAGCGTTAGCGTGTCAGCAGTCACTGGAAAGTCACTTGCCTTTTTGACTGGTTCTCTTGACCTTTTTGATTTATTTTTTCTTTCTCTTCCCAATCCCCCAGGAAGGATCAGCACCTCCTCTCCCCCGTGAACTGCTGGTACCTGGTCCTGACGCAGACCCGGCGGGAGAGCAGAGATCACGCCACCCTGAATGACATCTTCATGAACAATGTCATTGTCCGGCTGTCGCAGATCAGTGAGGATGTCATCAGGCTCTTCAAGAAGGTAACCAAAGCGGCCACGGACAGCTCTGCTCAGGGGGGGACCTGTCCTCACATTTTAGTCTGAAAAAAAACCTGATTGTGGGTTTTTCCACAACTGTGCCCCCCAAAAGTCTAAAGAGGTACAAAAAGCCAACTGTAAAAAGCAGAGACAGGTAACCAGACTTTCTAAGAAGTGCATATCGCATCTCAATGAGAAAACCAGAGAGGAGTTTGACCTCTGGTCACCGCCAATGTCGAACTGCAGTAAGGCAGGCCAAAGAAAATTCTCAAGGACAGCTTGGAAAAGACATAAAACCTAATAACCTCTCCAAATCAGAGTGGGGAGACCTGCGGCAGGGTGTGGAGGGGGACCGATGGGTGAGGTGCAGAACGGCTACGAGGTACCAGCTAAAGGCCAATGGGCTGCTTTAGCTTGGTCCTGGCCATGGAAACCAGAGATGTTCTTGAGGGGTGGTGGTCTTACCGGCCTGAGGAACCCCACCCAACATCGTCATTAGATGTTGCAGGGCAAACATACAAGAGACCATCACTTCTGTCTTTCCAGGTAACATTTATCCAAGAATTTTCAAGAAGCTGAGACATAAAACTGTCAAGTGACTAGCAGTGAGGTGTGACCTAGTGCTTAAACTGGCCTCAGTGCCAGAGAAATGAAATGTGAAAAACATGATGACTTTTTTTAATGACTCTTAGAGGGTTTCAGAGAGCAGACCAGCACCTTGGCTTTGAACCCAGACCAGCTGTGTAAAGCTTTAGTGAAGAGCAGAGTGATGGGCATGTGGTCAGGTATAGGAGAGGAGTCAGCACGGCTTCCTTCCAACAGAATTCTGTTGGAGGTGTTCTCAGGAGGCAGTGATCAGGTGAATCACTTGGCACCGTACCTTCAGTGTCCTACAGGCTTTGGAGAAGGCTCGGTTTTTGTGGAGGGCATCAATGCAATGACATTTTGGCCTTGTCCCCACAAACACACAAATGCAATTTCCCTGTTACGAAGAGGGGAGGGAGGTGGCAAACTCGGAGAAGGCTCCTCGCTGAAGTTCATAAAGAAGAGAAGCTGTTGAAGAATAAGGAGTGGTTGTTTTCTGGGTTAGAGACCTGTTGAAAGACAGGGAACAAAGGGACAGAGAATTTCAGTGGAGTTCCCTGTGGGACTGCTGGGCAGACCGGCTCCAGAAGGGTTAACGGCCTCCGCGGTTGTGGTTCAGCTGCTCAGTTTTGTTGTAGATTGCTCTTTGATGGTAAATTAGGGTAACATTTTTTTCCAGAGATGTCACTTTTAATTCCTCCCATCTAGAATTTATTAATGGGTTGTGACACGCTGCGGGTACACGGAGGAGCTGGAAGGCTTTGTGTTTTGTGGCTTCATTATGTAAATGTAAACAAGCTCAGCGGAGCCGCGGAGAGGTGGTATCTGGGGTACGAGGATGCGCATAATCGAGAGGCAGTTGATCGGTGGGGTGTTCATCTGCCAGGAGGGAGGCTGGGTCTGAGCTGCCTCTCTCCTTGATAAAACAAAAAAAATCTAGGGGTCTGGGGATGCACTTGGGGGTCTCCTCATCAGTCAACCGGGGCCCTGCCTTTTGTCCATCTCCACCAAAGCGTCCTGCCCTCCCACTGACCGGCAGCCCGGGGTCCCCAGGGCTGGGTGTTGTGCTGGCTCGCCTCCCCTGTGGCCAGCCAGAGAGCCTTTTGGCTTCCCCACGGCCGGGAGGGAGAGGGAGCGGGAGCTGGTGGGGACTGAGATTTTTCTTGTTTGGGGTGGGGATGTTTAATTGAGCCGATTCCGGGTCTGGGGTGGGTGACAGCTTGCACTGGCCGCAGCAGCAGGGCTACAGGAGGTACGAGTGGGATTCATCCGAAGGTGGTCTCGAGACAGAGCAGAGAGATGCTCAGAACTGGTATTTGCAAAGGCTGGAACCGTTTATGAAATGCAAGTGGAGTCTGGACTTGGACTTTCATGTTGTTCTGTGGTTACAAAACAGGCAGTTGTCCCCACCCAGGGATTAGTTTTCTTTCTTTCATGTGGAGAGAGGGGCGCTCTGGTCTGTGCTGATGGCAGCCCTGGGATGGGGTGAGTTTTGGCTGTCCCACGGGTGGCTCAGCTGCAGGAGTGACATTGCAGGTGCCAGACCGGGGACAGTGGAGGCCATGAAAACCTTTGCTGTTCCTCTCGTTGTGTTTACCTTGGCGTGCTGGGTCTCCTGATTGTTTTCCATCAGAAGAGCATCCACAGGCACTGGGAGTGGCAGACCAGAAGAGGCTTTGAAGGGCCCAGGTGGTGAATGCAGTTCAGAGAGTCTCTGGGTGGCTTTGCTTTGGTGGTGGTTCATCCTGCAGCTCCTCCTCATCATGGTTTTGGGTGGAGGGTGCAGAGCCGCAGGAAATCATGAGTGGAAATTGGGTGTTTCTCCAGCTCTCCCTGGTTCTTCAGCTCAGCTGCCACCAGGACTGTCTGGAGGTAGGCAAGGTTTGAGGATTTCTCCTGCTCACTGCCAGCCCTCCATGCTGACACTTAGGGGTGCTCAGCTTGGCTTGGGGTGCAGATGCGAAACACAGGGAGTGTGTGGCCTCTGTGGTACTGTCTTCTCTTTTCCATCAGATGCTTTCCTGGGCAATGCAGGGCCTGGGGACGGAATGCTGATGGCTCACGTGGAGGAACTGTGTCCTATCAGCAAGTGCTGCAGAGCTGTGCGGGTATTTGAGAGTGTCACAGAGCTCCTGCCAAGAGATGCTGCAGTGAGGACCAGTGTCCTCTACCCAAGCGTCCCCAGCCCCCAGCTGAGCCTCTGCGACTGAAATGAAGCCCTGCCGGTGAGGGAAGCGGGGACAGAAAACTCAATTTGGGCAAATTTCCCCAGGGCTTCCAGTGGGAGTCACGTTTCTGGTGCAGGAGGAGACGGTGGAGGCAGTGTGTTCATGCTGTTCATAGGCAGCCGAAAAGCAGGGGTGCTGAGATACGGCACCGGGGAGATCTCGATCCGCTCTTGGGGAGAGTCTCTGTCACCATGAAACCTCACAGTGTGTCTCCTGGGCTGGGGACACACCACTGGCCCCTTTGCCCCAGGCAGGTGCTGTCTCCCCTTTCACCTCCTGCTGTGGCGGGAGGAAAGTCTTTTGCTGGTTCCTTCCCAGTGTGGAATACAGGAAATGACACATCTGAGACAGAGCGTTGCTGGGTCCGAAATAACCGTGCTGTGCTGTTCCCCAGCGTGAGATTTAATTACGTTCCGTGACAGTGAATTTAATTACGCCTCATACTGCAGTGCCCTGGATGGAGATTTGATGAAGAAGCGCTGTCTGTCTGGACGGGAGCTCTTTCCTTTGTCTTTAGGATAAGCATTCTCTGCTGCCAGCAGGGCTTGTAGCTTCTCCCCCTCACGTTGTCTGCAGCGGCAGGAATTCTGAGCCAGCTCAGCTGAAGGCCTGGCTGTCCCAGCCCGCTCCTCTGCTGCTTAGCAGGGATGGAAGGCAAAAAGCAGGCGGCTGGTTTGGAGTTGGGTTTTTGCGGACGGTACCAGAGGATTGCAATGACATTTTGGCCTTGTCCCCACAAACACACAAATGCAGTTTCTCTGTTATGAAGAGGGGGGGGCGGGGATGGCAAACTGGGAGGAGCAGTGAGTCCTTCAGCCTCCGGAATCCCGAGGTCGGACGCTGCCCTCTTGGGCACCGGGAGGCTTTTGATGATGCCAGTGACCACTTTGGTCTGTGGCAGCGGGACCCAGGGCATTTGGTGAACAGTGTCTACAACCAAACGGGGTCTTTAACTGTAGGACCCACCTGTGCCCCCCGCCCCTGTGTCGGTGGGGCTTGTGGGAACCACACGCTGCGGACAATGAGCCGGTTTCTGTAGCTGTATTGAGGAGTCTAAAATTAGGCTGGAAAATTACAGCTTTGTGGAGTTCTCCTGCGCTGCAGAGGAAATCTGGGGCAGAGGCAGGAGCTGCCGCTGACTCTGGGCCATCGCCCCTACCCTGCGCCCACCCTCATCCCCTTGCCTGGGGACAGGCTCAGGCTGGGGCCGGGCTGTGACTCGTGACGCAGGGTCAGGTGGGGGGTACCTGCGGGCTCCTCTGTGTTGGAGACCCCCATGTGCAGACCCCGACTTAAACAGCTCCCGCTGTGGGTGTTTCTGGGAGGGACGTACGCTTTTAATTGCTCGGTTGACTCTTAGCGAGCCCTGGCGAGAGGTCTGGGGGCCGGCAGGGGCTGCAGGGAGGGATGGGCTTTCCAGCAGACAAGGTTTCCAGACAGCTGGGGGTACTTAACACCTCTGCTAATTGGCATCTTCTTGGCACCTCGCACAGGAGAGCGGGAGCGGCGTGCCTCTGTCACGCTTGTGAAGAGGGGATGCGTCCAAATACCCCGACGCTAGCTCACAGCCAAACGAGCACTGCTGGCGATGCACTGAAGGCAGCTCTGGCTCTTCAGATTCCTTGCTTCTCTCTTCACATTCCATTCTGACTTTTACTAACCTAAGGTTAAAGGCTTCGGTACGCAGGTTGTCCGGTTGGCTTTAATTAGAAGACCTCTCTGTGCTGTGGGGTTCTTCAGCCACCCAGCTAAAGAAGCCGACGGGACCGTGTTTCCGTGATGGTGTGCGCAAAGTGCACGGAGCTATTTGAGGAAATCTGAAAGGCACTGCCTGGGGTTTGGTTTGGGATTTTTTGGGGAAGGAGAAGGGGTTGTCTGTACTTAGTTTACATACATCTTCGAGCTATAATAAAGCTTTCCCAGCCCAAAAGGTTGCCCAGAGGGCGTAATTCCGCAGGAGCGGGGGGGCAGTGCAGGCACAGCTGCAGTGTTTCTGGTGTCTGAGTGGGAGCTGAGTTATCTCCATCCAGGCCCCCGTGTCCAGCAGCTCCACGGCTGCCACCTCCCCTGGGAAACGCCGTGTTCCCACTGCGGGAGGTGGGCGACTGGGTCTGCTTCTTCCTGCTTGGCAAGAAAAGGGAAGATGCAAACTAATAATAGGATTTGGGCAGACGGGGCGGGGGGGAGGAAGATGCCAGGGGTTTGTGCACTGGCAGGGAGCTTCCTTCCAAGCTGGCTGAACTTTGGCTGCTGTGGTTGTGAAACTGGAAACTTTATTATATAACTGTGGTGTAGCTGTTTCATAATAAAACGTCTTTTTTGAGAGGGACTTCGGTTCACTCGGGTCAGAATGGTGAAAATGAGCTGCTGGGGACAGAACAGGGAGAGTGGGTGATGGTCAAGGTGAACCTAAAACCTGAAACGCTTGGGAAGCCCCAATAATCTGCGTTCTGAGGTACCACAGCTGATGGGGAGTCACAGGTTGGGTGTCTTTAGTGAAGCTGGATCTGGGTTTGTGGCTGCCTCATCCCCAGAGGGGTTCAAGGCCAGGCTGGATGGGGTTTGGAGCAACCTAGCGTGGTGGGAGGTGTCCCTGCCCAGGGCAGGGGGTTGGAACTGGATGTTCTTTAAGGTCCCTTCCAACTCTCACCATTCTGTTTCTGAGCTGTCACATCCAGGCAGCTGACTCTGTGTGACCGGAGCGTGCAGCGCTGAGCAGCTCGTGTACCCGCAGGTGCTACTGTGTGATGCTGCAGGGGAGGTGGTGTAGCACCAGCAGAGAGTGCCGAGAATGCAGCGGCCGCTGCCACACACCCAGGAACGCAGGGGAAGTCAAGCGGTGGCGCGCTTCTGGGGCCGGACCCAGGAGGCCCTGCTTTTGTGCCTTTTGCCAGTTTTCACGTGAAGCAAGTCCCCAGCCCAGGGAGAGTGTTGTGTGTGAGATCCACAAGCGAGTCGGCTGTGGGCTTGGAGATAAGCACTGCCCCGGGGCGGGCAAAGCCCTATCGGCTGCAGGATAAATGAACGGTGCCATGTTCCTCATGGCGGTCTCTGAAACCCAGGCTGGGTGACCCATGGACAAAGATGGACCTCAAAGGAAAGTGCAGCAGTTCTGGAACAGGATGAAGACTTGATTTGCTGCACTGTATGTGTTCATGTTTACCATCACGCATTCTATTTTGTTAAGGATTTGTAGAAAATTAAAGGAAATCAAAATGCTAGTTTACTTCTAAACTTCCCTGTCGCAGGCAGACTGGAAGAGGAGGCCATCTGTGTTTTGGGTTTAGTGTTTAGAAATGGAAAAAACAGCCCAGATGTGGCTTGGCAGCACTGCTGCTGAAGCCTTTCCAGCTCCTGGAACAGGAAGGATATTGGACAGGATTTCTGAAGTGGTGTCAGTAAGGGCCCCGGGGCATCTCTTACGCTGCAGGGCTGCTTCATTTCTTAAAATAATCTGTGGAATTAAAATGCACATGGCTTTGACTTCACTGGCAGAGTGAAGAACAGCAAGGCTCATGGTTGGCAGGGGAGCCAGGAGAGGGCAGGTGTCCGGGGGGCAGAAGGTGTGTAAGGAGGGCATTACCAGAAGCCTGTTGTGCTGCCAAGGTCCACCCCCTCCACTGTGAGCTGAGAGGAGAGAGAAGAACCCTGGAGACATGAGAGCAATGTGAAAAATGCAGCTGGAGCATGGCAGTGTAAATGGGTTGCCATGGCTTTGTTCTCTGCGGGATGGATGCCAAAGGCTTTGCTGGGAATTATCAGGATCCACTGGGGCACAGGGGTGGGAGGTGTGGGGACAGGTGCTTCTGATCCCTGCCAGGTTTCGGGTTGGCTGCTTGCTTCAAGAAGAGAGGAACAACTCAGTGCTCACCTGCCCTACCAGCTTGCCAGCGTCCCCAGACTCTTCCCTCCGCTGGTGCCGTGGTGGCCATACCAGCAGTCTGTCACGTTGGAGACCTTCTGCCTGCCTTTGGTCAGCTAGCAGGGAAAAACCCCTCACCTCATTTCTTCCTGGGTTTGAACTGGGTATTTGCAGGGATCCCATGCCCCCTCTCCACCCCTCCTGTCTGTATCTGGAGTCTGATGCCCTTTGGCTGGTGTGAGATCCCCTGGAGCTGTGGGGCACTGGGAATGTTGAGGGTGAGAGCTGAGCCTCTGGGTGCTGCTCTGAGGGCAGGGCTGTCCTTGGGCTCTGCAGACTGGGCCAGGAACGCTGCTTGGAGAGAGGATTAATTAAGATGTGTATGCACAGAGTGTTTGGAAGTCATGCAGTTTTTCCTCTTCCCTCCAAAATATATTTTTCTTTCAGAAGTGGTTGTTGTGAGTGTAACAGAGTCTCAACCCCCTTCGTTTTGTCTTCCAGAGTAAGGAGATTGGCTTACAGATGCATGAAGAACTCCTGAAAGTCACCAATGAGCTTTACACGGTGAGTAATGAGCCGCTCCTGCCCGTGCGGCGAGGGGAACGTCGCCAATGTCATTTGTTAGAACAAAATGTCTGTTTGGTGTTTCAGTGGCTTGAGGAGGCTCTCTCTCCCTCCTGCCGTCCTGTGGTGCAGCCCCATCATTCCTCTTGCCTTTGTTAGGGACGTTTCACTCTTCACTGGTTCTGACAGCAGCGGAGGAGGGTTTCCCAGCGCTCCTGCCGTGAAGGGCTTCTGCAGCCGCATCCGGTGGCGGATCATGCATCCTAACGGCTTCAGCGTAAATGGAGATACTCTGGGCATGATCCATCCCTGGTATCCCTAACGCTCTCACCCGCTGGGCCTTCTACACTGCCTTGCCTTCAGGCCCCTTTCTGTTTTCCCTTGGTCCGTGATTCCTGCTGGGCTCAGAAGTTGGGCTCTGAGTTGGCAGCACCAAGTTGTGGCTGAAACCGACCTGCTCCCCTGGGTCTGGTGGCCGCTGGGGGTGGGCTGGACGTGACCTTCTGCTGAGGAATGCAGAAGACTTTTAGCTCGTGTGTGCTTGGCTCCATCTCCCTGCTCCGGGGAGCACTTTGGTCGTTTCCGTGCCTCCGGGTGAAATCGTACGCTGCAATTCAGGACATCACTCTTCAAGCAGGTTTTCATAGTAGGGCAGTAAAAGTCTTTCTGTTGCTTCTGTCTCTTGCCCTGTAGCAATTGTGGGGTTTTTTTTATTTATTTTGTTTTATTTGTGGTTTAGGATCAACAAAGCAATATAAAGTCTGTCTTGTGTTGGAAAATTGAGACGATGTATTTGCTTTCTTTGGTTGTATCTGGTACTGGTGCAGAAATAGCACTGCAGTAGGTTTATTCCTAAACAGTCATTTTATTCCATCATTTTGACAAATAGGCCTAAACAACAGAGCGTGAATGATACTGTTGGAAATTTCTCCCACAAATCTCCTCTTAGCAGGTTTGTCCCTGCCTTAGTTGCTGTTGGGTGCCGTCTGTGGGACCTGCAGCGTGGGTGGGTAGCCAGGTTGGATCAAAAAGCCTGCGCGAGATCTTGGGAGCGCGTTGTTGACGGTTGAATGTCACAAGCTGTGTTAGTGGTGGTGACTAATTAGGATTAATTACAACAGCGGCTTGACGGGTGCGAAACAAGGGAGGACTGAGAAGGGCTGGGCTGACCCCGATACCTGTCGACCGGTGTGCTTGGATCCCAGCCTTGGGAGAGGAGCATCACTGGGGGACGTGTTTCAGTCACCTTGAGGAGCAGAGGTGGGACAGGGGATGGGATGCAGTGGGCCGAGGGGGACACAGGGAGCAATTTTGCTCCTGCTGAGTCTGTGGCAAAACTCATCTTCCCTGGGGCTGAGATTTCCCCTCTTTGCTGCTTTGCTTCCCTGCGCTGAGCAGAGTGTGTTTGAGGGGGGAAAGAGACTGGAATGGCAGGAAGAGCTTCATGTTTTCTTTGGGCTGACCTTGCTGCTGAGATAACAAACCGATGGTGTCATCTGGCTGGGACTGAGCAGGGAGGAGATGCTTGTTTCAGAAACGGTGATGAAACGCGAAGAAAAAGTAGACCCTGCTGGGCAAAACCCATCATCTTAAATCTGCTCAGTGCATACCAGCTCCTCTCCGATCACAGGTTTGTGTCCTTGAGACATCAGGTAGAGCAGGCTCACCTGTGTGCTTGGCCTGCAGGCTGATGCCACGTGCTGGAGGTCTTTGGGGACATCTTCAGGAGTGACCTGGAGCTTGGTGTGTTCATTGCAACACGGTGGGTACCCACGAGCAGCACATTCAATAACTGGCTGCCGACAAAATCAGATAGAGAACGAGTACCCCTGGCTCAAGGGACACTGAGCTGCTGCTTGTGAAATGTCGTTTCTCTGCTATTGAGGAAAGGAAGTCATTCACTTTGTGTGTGGCCAGGGCTTGTATCCATCGTTCCTCTGTGCCCCGGGCAGGCTGCTCTCCAGGCCTTTCAGAGGGACTTCTGTGCAGAGTGGGGAAACTATACTATTTTTTACAGGCTTCTGCTCTTGTGCAGGGACTCTTTGTCAGGGACTGCAGGGATAGGACGAGGGGTAATGGTTTTCAGTTGAAAGAGGGGAGATTTCGATTCGATCTCAGGAAGAACTCCTTTGGTGTGAGGGTGGTGAGAGCCTGGCCCAGGTTGCCCTGAGAAGCTGTGGCAGCCCCATCCCTGGAGGGGTTCAAGGCCAGGTTGGAGAGGGCTCAGAGCAACCTGGTCTGGTGGGAGGTGTCCCACCAGACGATTGCAGGGGATTGCAGGGGGTGGCACTGGATGGACTTTAAGGTCCCTTCCAACTCTAACCATTCTATGTTTCTCGGGCATTTACTGTCTCAAAAAGTAAGCCAAAATAACTAACTTGGTTTTAATTCAGCCTTGCTGCTGTCTGATGCCAGCCAAGTCACCCCATGGACTCGGTGTGGAAAGAACTAAGCCCCCAAACCACCCTGGTTTGAATGAAAAAGGAAGCCGATGACTTCTGTTTGGAAGGAAGAGTTGCATATGAACAGTTCTGCACAGAAACAATTTAGCTGTGAATTAAAGCCAGCTTCATCCTTTTGATTCCTGCCTGCAGACTCCAGCAGACGGGTGTGATGTTGGGGTCCTCAGAGGCAGGAGGTTCTTTGTTCCTCTGCTCGCAGGTCCCTTTGGGCCTTGTGTGCGTTCCTGCCTGAAGAAGTCAGGCCAAAATTGGGGTAAAGAACAACAGTGACCCCAGAGCACGGTTCTGGTGGTGTTTTCTGTGCGCTCCAGCAGCGACGTGCTGTTCTGTGTGTGGTACTAATGAGGGGCTTTGTGTGCTGGGGTGTGGGGACACGGCTGGGGCTGAGGTCCATTGCAGTACTGCCACGTGAACTGGGGCGGTTCTTTGTCGCAGGGTGGTGTGGAGGAGGATTAATAGCTGTGAAATGATTCCTGCTGTGAAGGGCAGGTCATGGTACCTCCGTGGTTTGCAGGTGATCTCTGCGAGTGTCATGCTGTAGGAAGCGTTGATGGTGTCACACAGTAGAAGTGCACTGATCATAGGATGGTTTGGGTTGGAAGGGGCCTTAGAGATCATCCTGTTCCGACGCCCTGCCCTGGGCAGGGACACCTCCCACCAGACCAGGTTCCTCAAAGCTGCATCCAGCCTGGGCTTGAACCAAGGATCCCATGGAGGGACACATTGCTCTGTACCACACCATAGAAATGCGCTGACAAAGACGTGTTTAGTTTCATGCTCCCTCCTCCCACTGTCAGCCTGGTGGATTTGTCCCTTTCCCAGCCCTTATGCAGTGGGTGTCCCTGTGGCTGTGCCATGGGGTCTCTCAAACAGGAGGGGCTGGTGCCTTTGGTCGCCTTTCACCTCTGGCCATGCTCATCTCTGCTTGGCCCCAGACACTGGGCTTCTCTCTTGGTCCCCTCTGCTTCAGGGGTTTCTGAGCCTGCACTTAATGTGGGTCACCCGGCTTCTGATCTGGCTCCTCCGGTGGGTCAGAGCCTTGATGATGAGCTGTTGAAGAGTATCAAGCTCTTCTAGCTGGGGACAGCAAACAGTGCCATGTATGGCTGGCATTTTGGCGATGGCCTTTATCCAGAACATGTTATTAATATTGGAAAACACAACTTGTGTTGTTAAATAACTAATGAACATTGGAACATATTTTTCTCCCTCCACTGCAGCTAATTAGCTTATTTGCAGAAAAGCTCCCTGGGACACAGCTGTGGCAGTTTTTCTTTATGACACAATAGCGTGAGAGAGGGACAGTGTGACTTGATGGCAGGCACAGAGGAGGCACGAGGGAATTGTGGATCAGAGGGCTGATTGCTGCAGTGCAGGTAGTCCCCATTCAAAAGTGAGGCAGATATTAAACCAAGCAGAAACGTCCCTGGATTTCCAGGCACAAGCTGTGCAGGAAAATGGCAGCTGATGAGGAACACGACACAGGGAGCTGCTTCAGCATCATGGACGCTCAAGTCTGGGGCAAATATTTCACCGTGATCACGTTGGGTCCTTTGTGCTTTGTTAGAGAGAACTTTCAGAGGAGATTAAACCTGTTTCCCATCTTACCTTTTCAGGTTCAAGCAGGGATAAATTATGGAGGAGTTAAAAAGGGCCTTCGTTAGGGAAAGCTCCCCTGGTCATTAGCAGATAGGTCAGTCAGAGCCTGTGTGAAGGTGTGGGAGCACAGTGGGGCTGGGACCCTCCTTGTGGTGCTCTGCAGTGGGTCCTGCCATTCCCTCCAGCTGCTGAGGTTCCCCCGTGGCTGTGGAGCTGTGGAAGTCCATGGGCTACAGCAGCATCCCCCCAGGCCTGTGGCAGAGTGACGACACCGTGGGCCAGTGGAGACAGCCATGAATTGTGCTGAAGCCTTTCTGGTCAGGAGACCTGCTCATAACCTTTAGATCTCACCCAAATCGTGCAAGTGGAACCACTGTTCCACTGTTGGGCTTCTGTGTCGCTTGGTGTTGGATCCTCTCTGGGTGCTGGAGAGACCTCTCTCGTTACTGCCCGATGGCACCCAAGTGCAGGACGTTTCCACTTCTTCGCTCACAAAATGGAGACCATGAAGATGAGGAGGGCTCAGCGAAGCCCTCTGGTCTTTCTTCGTAGGAAAAACCTAGAGGCTGCCTGGTTTGTGTGTGGAAATGCAGTTTGACATACGTGACTCAAATCTGTGTTAGAATTTGAAGGCTTTAGAAATGAAGCAGCTCAGAAAGAGGGCAGAAGCCTTCACTTGCGATTCCTTGCAGTCCCCTGGAACTGTAGCTCCCAGCGATGGCAGCACATTTGTGCAGCTTCGGTGCGGCATTTGGAGCTCGTTGGCGGCTGACGTTAGTGCTTGGCGAGAGGAGAGGTCATATGGTCCAGCCTGACCTCGGCCAAGCGAAACGCTCCTGGGTCCCGCTGACAGCCGCAGCCCAGCACAACTCTCTTATTTTCTTCTTCATTAAGGCTTGTGCAAAGTTACTCGGCTTTTGTGGGCTCCTGCTGGGCTCTGGGGCCCCGAGGTGAAGCTGTCCCAGCGCCGCTGCCGGCGGTGCCCGGGGCCTGTGCGCGGGACCGATCTGTGAGAAGTCGGGCATCGCGAGCCTTGTCAAGGCGATGTGAAATAAAACATCCAGATCCTGAAGGGAGATAAAAAGGGGACGATGTGACTAAAGGCATAAAGAGAGAAGAGCAGATGTGTTCCTCTTGCCAGCTCCATTAAAATGCTCGCAACGTGCCCCGTGGGCTTTTGTATCTGAAAGGAAAGGCTGTGGAAGACGTTTTGCCCGCAGGAGCTTTCCTGGCAGTAGATCAGCGTCAGCATCCTTTATCCAAAGTCACTGATGGAGATGATGAATTTGAAGGGCTGGGTGTTGCTGCAGTCCACCCCAGCACTGACCCTGCTCCCTGGTGGCAGCAAGAGGAGAATTAAGTGGTGATAGGAGACAAGCTCCATTTCTCCTTGGAAATTGCGGCTCTTCCACCTTCAAGGTGGCATCTGCTGTCAGGATGGTAGAGCAGGGCTTACGTTGATGGGTTGGCTCAGCGAGTTCCAGTGGTGGGTCAAAACTCACTTCAGGTTGACTTTGGTCTCCTCGCAGCCTCTTGTCGTGGAGGCCCTTATCCCACGGCAAAGCACTGGAGGTTATTTCTCATTTCTCTGTAGGAAGGCACAGGGTGCTCTCTGAACGCAGCCGTGTGCTGGAGGCACATCTCAGCCTGTTCCCACAGCGGGGATGGTTGTTCTTATACCAGCTCTGTGCCGTTTCCAAACAGGGCTGGTGCTGGGGTTAATTTTATGGTCTTTTCCTTCCCACCTTGTTCCTTAATGCCACAGTGGTCTCAAGGAGCCCTGGCACAGCTGAGACTGTCCGTGGCTGCCTGCGGCTGTCATCTTCTCATGCGCTGGTGCTCCGTGTGGCCGTGGGGCAGGCAGCTCACAGCACTTGTATTTCCTCAGGTGATGAAGACCTACCACATGTACCATGCAGAAAGCATCAGCGCCGAGAGCAAGCTGAAGGAGGCAGAGAAGCAGGAGGAAAAGCAGTTCAACAAGTCTGGGGACATCAGCGTGAACCTGCTGCGGCACGAGGACAGGCCGCAACGGCGGAGCTCCGTCAAGAAGATCGAGAAGATGAAGGAGAAGGTGGGTGAGAGAGGGAGGACAGGGGAGCCACGGGAGGGCTGGAAAGGATGGCTGGAGGGGTCTTGGGGGCTGGTGGCTCTGTAGGCACACAGCAGCTGGGCTGTGGGGTCCCCGTTCACCAGCTGCTCGGGCTGGGAGCTGGGTCTCGGTGCTGGCCCTGGGGAGGGTAACACACTGGCGTGTCTGGCTCAGCACAGCGGCGTGTTCTGATCCACAGCCAGGACCCTGCTACGGGGCCGCAGCTTTGTTCATGACTTGACTTCCTAAAAAAGGCACTTCTAACAACAAACAAGAGCTATCCCAGGGCTCCTTCACTCAGAGGCTCGCGGCAGGCGAAAAAAGGGTCAGGCATATAAACTTACAGCGTCTCTTCCTCCGCAAACTGTCTGGGAGTTAGTGCAGCATGGAGCTGGCTTTGCTAGTCAAAACACCTAACTCCATTCTGGCCTCAGCAAGTCCCTCCAGATCAGATCTCAGGATCACCAGAACTGTGATTTTTGTGTTAAGTTTGGAGAAAAAGCAATAGCTTCCCCGGCCAGGCTGTGTTTCCTCACGTGTTTACCCGGTGCTGGGACATTGCCCAGCAGCATCCTTCTCTGAAGGGTTAATGCTTTGTGCTAAACCCTCAGAACCGTGATGTGCCTGGGCCGATGCCCCAGAGCTGAGCACATCTGCTTTCCTGCAGAGTCGGGAATTCTGGGTCCTGTTCTCAATTTTGTAGCGTGGGCCTCTGGGCCAGATTCCACCTCGATACAGCTGCAGGGATCTGGAGCGAGTCCAGACGTATGTCAGCGTTATCTGGGAGGAAAAATTTGGCCCTCTCATTGTGGCTGATGCCAAAGCCTCCCCGGATGCCCCAATGGAGGAGGAGCAGCTGTGCCGGGGACGCGGCGGGTACCTCCCAGCAGAAGAGCCTTGGCTGAGGGCACCAGGGATGCTCAGCTGTGATCTCCTCCGCCCTGGCAAGGGGGCCTGTTTGCATCGCCCATACCAAATTCTATTAATTACCACGTCACGCCCAGGCCGCAGGGTGCGGTGGGGCCCTGCAGCAGCAGAACCTGTGAGGAGTTGTATCCTGTTTGGGCTCTGACGCTCCGTTTTGCCTTTTCAGAGGCAAGCCAAATACTCCGAAAACAAGCTGAAGTGTACTAAAGCCAGGAACGACTACCTGCTGAACCTGGCCGCCACCAACGCAGCCGTCGGCAAATACTACATCCACGACGTCTCGGACCTCATTGATGTGAGTGCATCCGGCCCGTGTCCGACTGAGAAGCGCACAGCTAGGTCTTGTGCTCAGTTTGGTCCTTAAATGCACTCTCATGTGGTGGTAATAAAGGGGGTTTTGTTGGGGCTTTAAAATATGCTTAACTGGGGCTGGAAAACGTGCTGTAAATGTGAATTGGTTGGTTTGTTTTTTCTCCTTGTGTGAGCGGTTTCTTTCCCTCCCAGCTGCACACCCCCCCGTGACTTTCCTCCCAGCTGATGTAGGCACATATGGGCAGAGCTAGAGCCGCCGTGATATGGGAGTCAGGGAAGCACAGAATGGTTTGGATTGGAAGGGACTTTAAAGACCATTGAGTTCCAGCCCCCTGCCCTGGGCAGGGACACCTCCCACCAGAGCAGGTTGCTCCAAACTGACCTTGAACCCACAGGCACTGGGCAGCCCCAGCTTCTCTGGGCAACGCTCAGAGTCAGCTTCCGCTGAACTTTATCATGTTCACACGACAAAGTAATCGATTCTGATTTGTTCTCCGTACAAACCTCTTTCATCAGTGTCTGGGAAAAAAAGATGGAGCTTTTCATCATAACTGCAGGGTATGAACCTGCCTGAACCAAACTCTTTCCTGAGCACTAAGCAGGGGGGTCAGCATTAAACCGCGTGGTTCCAGCTCATCTAATGAGCAGTTACGCACCAGAAATCACGTGAGTGTTCTCTGCAGCCTTCATACTGTATCACAGCGCATGAAGGCCTGGTTGTCCTCAGAGTATGTTGGCTCTGCCCTCAGAACCAAGACATGGTGCTTTCCTTCACCTTAGAGCGACAGCTTCATCTGCTGTGGCTCCCCTTGGGGTGTCCTGCAGCTGGAGCTTCTCAAAGCCCAGAGCCTCTGGAGGAGCATTTGATTTGGGATGAGCCAGGTGAGCATTGGGGATTCCTCCTGGCCCATTGATTAGTCTGCCTTTGGAACAGAGAAATGCTTATGGAGATCAGGTGCATGCTTGTTTCTGTTGTGGAAACAGAAGAGTTTGCTTCCTAATGTGTGTCTGCCGTTCTGTTGGTATGAGCAGCCCTTGGCTCTGCTGGGCTTTGGTGGCAGCTCAGCTCACATGGTGGTGTCTCCGAGGCAGGGGTGGCACTGGCCAAGCTCTGCAGGAAGAGCTCATGGCACCAAGTGGCCTCGGGCAGGAAGAGGTTTCCCAGTGTGATGGTAGGGACTGGAACTGTGTGTGTCAGCAACTCCTTCAAACTGCTTTTAAACGATTCAAGAGAAGGGATTTCCATTTCATACAGTGGTATATATTGCACTCTGCAGCGTCTTCCCACTAGAGTTCCTTCCCCGAGCACACAAATAACTGACCTGTAAGTACTGAGTTAGTCTTGTGGCTTCATTGATACCTAATGTGTAATCTAAAAATGTGCCAGAGTGTTTATCTCCTTTACTAGCCACTAACAGATATTTCTTCTTCTAAGCAGTAATTAAAGAAAATCTGAGGCAAGCCCCCTGATGATTTCAAGATTTGGAGATACGATAAAATATTCCCAGTGTGTCTTTTTTTATTCTCTTTATTATTTAAGATGTATTTATTATTTAGATGTATTAAAAAATAACTAACAACCTGGTCATGGAGGCACTTGAACAGCAACGTGGGGTTATACCTCGGTTCGTCTCTGCGGCTTCTGCTTTTGGTTGTGTATATTCTCCTTCAATTATTAATTTTTTAAGGAAGAATGACTTGTTTTCGTGGAGTTTTGGAAACCTTGATTTCCTGGAGAGGTGCCAAGTGCCATTTCAGTTTTGGCTGTTTATATTATTCCTCCTAACTTTATTTCCTCACTGACACTTCCACTGGAGCCAGCAGATGGCTTTTCTTCCGCACTCCAGGAATCTCTTCAAGGGGCTTCAACTAAGGCATCTTCAACTCTGCGCAGCTAAATTCCCCCCATTCTATATTCTGTTCACAAAAAAACCCCAAATACAGTATGTGTGAGCTGCACATGGGTGTCCTGATTTTAAATCCCCCAAGGAAGAGCAGTTTATTTGAACAGACTTTTGTACAAATTCAATGGATTTTGTGTGTGCATGGGGAGAAGGGTTTGGGCACACTCCAGAGGGTGACAGTGCCATACACGGTGTCCCACTTGTACTTCAAGTGTCTGAAAGAAAAGACAGCATCTCTGTCCTTGCAGGACGCAGGAGGTGGTGGCAGAGGGGTCTGGCACACCCTCCCCATCCAGCACAAATTGCCACGTGTGGTGGTTTGGGCTGTACGCGGATCTGAACCATCAGCACACCGAAGCAGCTCGTTTCCACATTGTTTCCCCCAGATCCCAGATGGCTCAGCGTCCTCTCTCAGGCACAGCCTTGACATTTCTGGTGCCGTGGGCCTCACTGCTCAGCAATGACTTCTCCAACAAAGCCCTCGTGCTAATCTGCTCCGGCGAGAGACGGTCCCAGCTGCTCTGGGAGAGGGCGGCCTTTTTAATGAGAAATGTAAAACTCCATCAGAGGAGCCGGGAAGTGGCACAGAGCGTGTCCACCCCCCCTCCCTCTCCAGAAGCCTTTTTGTTTTCTCCTTTTGCAAGGAAGAGAAGAATATAGAGACAGATCAAGTTAAATTGAGCTTAAAGTGCACCGTTGTGCCTTTTCCCTCCAAAGAACATGTGTTTCTATTAAAACGCCTGGGTTTTCTCCCATTTCTGTCATGAACTGTGGGGCCGAGTTAATCTCTCTGGCCACGTATGTGAGGTGGAGATAAAGCTGCTTATCCATCCCTCTGGAGTTCCGTGTGAAACGGCCGAGAACTGTTCTGAAGCGGTCGCGTGACAGGGAGCGTTGGATGGAGCCGAGCAGAGCGTAGCAGTCGGCATCAGTCCGCACCGACCACCCCGCTCAGCCTCCTCGAAATCCTGAGGGGCGGCAGCTCGGGGCTGCCTGGGTTACCCGTGCCGTACCCGAGACCCACGGGCAGAGGAGGTGGGTTCTGAGGATTTAACCTTACACACTGCTGCCAGATTGCTCGGCCCCTGCAAAACCTCGGGACACCTGTTGCTGTTTTTCACGTGGCCAAGGGACGCTCCGTCAAGTCGGGAAACGGAGCCAGCACTCAACGTTGTTAGGCCAAAAATCTGCCGCTGGCTTTGCTACCTCGCTGCAGAGCTCCAGCTTCTGGGGCGATGGCGGGAGAGGAGAGGGCAGGAAATACGTGTATAACTGCATAGTGTATCTTTGAAGAAGGGAGTGGGTGAGGGGCAGGGTTTGTTTGCAGCTGGTGCTGTGGGGCCAGAGTCAGGCTGCTGTCCCCTGGAAGTGACGCGCTCGATGGCAGGGCCTGGGACACGCAGGGTTCACGCGGGGATTTGCCACCTGCCTCCTGAATGAGAGGAAGACCCAGAGGGGCTGAAGGCCCACGCCGCTTTATTAGGATGGGTTTTTCGGTGTCTCCTGCAGCTTGTGTCCTCACTGCTTCCATCAGTGGCTAATTGCCCGGGCATGTCTGTGCCTGCAGAGCTCGCTCTGGCTGCAGCTCCCCTTTGTGCGGCGCTTTCCCCTGTGATTGTGCGGGGACGTCCCTGGCCAGGGTGGCTTTGTGCGACGCCATGGGCTTTAATGAAGAAACACTGATTTACACAAGCAGAGGGGCTCTTTTGAGGGTTTGCTCTGTGGTTTGAAGCAATTTTTCCAGCATAAAGAGCCTTTCAGTTCCACAAAGGCAAAGAGGTTTCTCCCACGCCGTCCTTGGAGCAGGGTCTCTGCCGGGTACCAGGCTCCTGCCAGCCCCGAGAACCAGGTAAAACATGTTTTGTCATGGGAACTCCACGCAAAGCTTGGCCCTCACTGTAGTGTCATGCAGAGCAGCATCTGTACCCCAAAACTCCTGCCCTCCTGGGGAGCAGTGCCTGTACGGCAGCTCACCCCGCTGTGCCTCGGCACAGGAGACCTGGCTTCAGGGCCTTTCTGATAGTCAGCAGTGCAGCAGTAAAAAGAGTATCCAGCTTCCATCAGGAGCAGTGAGGCTCTCTCAGGAGGCTCAGGGCTCTTTGCTGCCCAGCTGCTCTGTCCCTCTACCCCGGTTTCCCGGAGAGGTAGCAGTTTGGGAATGCCACCAGGACCGAACCGGTCAGCACTCCCTGCCACCGGGGAGAGACCCACGCAAATAGAAAATACGTGTTCTTTGGAGGTGCTGTCACTGACTGCCGAGAGCTGAGGAGCAGGAGGTGCCCTGCCTTTCTGAGCTTGTATTACTCTTCTGGTATAGATCAGTGTATTCATATTAGCTGCCTGTTGGTAAGCAGGACCCACGAGTCATCATACTCTAAATACTAAGCTGTTCTTGCCATTCTATATTAACCTGAAAGTTGTTCTTCAATTTTGCAAGTCCTGGCTTTATTAATATGGCAAACCTACATTTTTTTTTTTTTTTGCCAAAGGTTGCACAGTAAACAGTTTATTCCTCACGTGGATACAGACATTGGAATTGGCTTGTGAAGTTAATTAAGCACATGTGCTGATTGGTTTATGATTTGTGTCATGCGGCTGTAAATTTTACTGCCCAAAGACTACGATCAGTCTTTGTCTGATGGACCTTGTTAGCTTGGTACAGAAAGGCAACAGTAATTCTCTTTAGATGAAAGAATTTCTTCTTGAGGCTTGAGGCTGCTTCTCCCAGTAGCTTGAAAGAATAGTCTCAAGGTCCTCATGTCCTTTAAAAGATGAACTCACCATTGCATCCATGTTAAAAAACAAAAGACAACCAAAGCACCACCACTACTGCCTGAGCAAACAACCCCCCTGACCTCCTGAACAACCAGAAACCCGTTAAAAAGCCCTATGAAAATACACAAGGGTGGGTGGTGGGAGGTGGGGAGATGGAGGGAGTTGCTCTCGAGAGACTAAGGAGCAAAATAAAGTGTAGGTTAAAAATCCTCCAGGAAAAAAACCTGCCCCGGGGACCACAGAGTTCATTAACTATAGCTGAATTAAAAAAAACCCCACGTGATATTTGGCTCTGTAACACTTACAGTTCAGGAACCTTTGATTAGAAATAAGCAAATCTCATGCTGCAGGGTGTGTGTTGGTGACTGCAGGGGTCAGGGAGGATCCTGCCCTAACCCTGCCCTACCCACCCATCGCTCCCTCTTTGGCCAAACAGAAAAGAGTTATTCAGGAGGGTTTGGGTATTGCGTTCCTGCCTCAAGCAAAACACTGAACTTGATGGGCCAAGGCTGTTCCTTTGGGAGGGGTTGATGGTAACGGCCGAGTGCTGCTGGCAGGCAGTGGTGTGCATGGGGGACCCTCTGCTCAGGTTGGGAGATTTTGTGGGGGAGGGAACCTTAAAGCCCATCCAGTTCAACCCCCTGCCATGGGCAAGGACATCTGCAACTGCATTAGGTTATCAGGTTGCTCTGAGTCCCCTCTAACCTGGCCTTGAACCCCTCCAGGGATGGGGCAGCCACAGCTTCTCTGGGCAACCTGGGCCAGGCTCTCACCACCCTCACACCAAAGAAGTTCTTCCCCACATCTCAGCTCCATCTCCCCTCTTCCAGTGTCAAACTTCCCCCTCATCCTAGGCTTCCCCTCTCTGATCCAGGGTCCCTCCCCAGCTTTCCTGGAGCCCCTTGAGGGACTGGAAGGGGCTGGAAGGTCTCCCTGGAGCTTTCTCTCCCGCAGGCTGTGCTTGTCAATGGTGCAGGAGAAAGCTGGCCTTGTCTGGCAGTGCTCAGAGTCTGTGTGTTGTGGGGGAGCATTGCTTTTCCATGAGCATTTGTGGTGCCTTGGCTGGTATATATTCTGTAGCAGGGTTTGTTTCAACACTGTTTTGCAGTGACTGCAGGCTGAAAAGGTGTGAATGCTTTGTTTTCTGCATATTTAATACTTAGCAAATAAGCGTTCTCCATAAAAAGGAATGAGAACAGAAGCAGCTTGTATTCTCTTTGAACGTTCCTCCTGAGATCTGAAGATGCTTTCAGGGATGAGCTTGGCTCTCTCATAGTCCCCAGCCTTGTCATGACCTGGTAAAACATTATTTCATGCTCTGGGACAGACACAGAAATTTCCCACCTGCTGGATGTTGCTTTATTCTTAAAATGTTGCTTATTTTCCAGCGCTGCTGCAGTTTGGTGTCACAGTTTGCTCACTGCCCTGATGGTTTACACCATTCCAGGCTTGATTTTGATGAGAGGACACGCTCGGCAGGGCAGGTCCTGGGCAAGAGTTGGCTCTCCCTTGGCTGTCTGATGGTGGTTTCCCAAGAGAAGAGGTTGGGAAGCTCATGCAGGGCTGAAGACCTGCTGACTTTCCTCCTGGATTTGGGCAAAATTTTTAATAGCTCTCTGTTCCTGCTTCTGTGTCTAAACTGGGGTTACTGGCACTGGGGCTAGCGGCCTGGGGTGGTCCTCTGCAGCAGCTCCCAGCCGCTCCTCCAGTGCAGTGGGAGGTGGGAGACACACACGCGGATCTGGCTGCTTCATGGCGTTTTCATAGAATCATAGAATCATAGAATCATTTAGGTTGGCAGAGACCCCTGGGGTCATCAAGTCCAACCATCAGCCCTACTCTACAAGTTCCCCCCTACACTAGATCTCTCAACACCACATCTAATCTGCTCTTAAACACAGTCAGGGAGGGTGACTCCACCACCTCCCTGGGCAGCTGATTCCACTGACTGACCACTCTCTCCGTGAAAAACTTTTTCCTCATGTCCAGCCTAACCCTACCCTGCTGCAGCTTGCAGCCATTCCCTCTTGTCCTGTCGCTCATTGCCCGTGAGAAGAGACCAGCACCATGAGAAGAGACCAGCACCAGTTTTGGCCCAAACCAGCCTGCTTTACCCCGGGGTGTTGGTGTAGTTCTCAAGTTGAACACTGTATTATTTGCAGCCCTTGCAGGGGTGTTACCAGACTTAATGAGTTAATATAGGCAGAGCTTTCAGCTCGGCAGATGAAAGGCGCTGCGGAAGGGGCTAAGGATTACTATTTGTGGTTCTCATTTATTTTCTATCAAAGGGATGAGAGGGGTGAGAAAATGCCATTTGTTCTGGAGCCGGGAGCAGGAGTTTTGAAGTCTTTCCTTTCTTTCCTTTTCTTCCCTCCCCCTCCTTTGTGTGTTTCTCTGAGAATTTCGTGGAAGTCCCTGCTCGCTCCTTTCTTCTGTGGGCACCAGCGTGTGAAGCAGCCGGCGCGGTGCTCGTCACCGGAGACTTCAAGGGCTGTAGCGTGTTAGGAGAGCGCCTGCCCTGGGTTTCGGTAGCAGCAGGTTACTGGGCATTGCAAAGGTCTGTGAGCTTCAGCATGAGTTCAGGATTCAAAGGAAACGGAAGATTTCACAGGGAATTTTTTTTCTCAAACGCTTCTGGTGTTACCCTGAGCCCCGTCTCCTTGGGCTCTGTGGCATCCAGCAATTTTCCTTTGCCGTAGCTCGGTCTGGTAATGCTTTGGGAATTCCCACCCGTGAATGGTGGCAGATATTTTCTCCTGGTATTATTTTTTTTCTTGCCAAGTAGCAAAAAATTCCAAGGGGGTGGGAGAATGACGACAAGGGGCTGGGATTTATGCTGGGAAATTAGAAGGACACGGAGCTGTTGGAGCGGGGCCAAAGGAGACCCCGGAGATGCTGGGAGGGCTGGAGCCCCTCTGCTGGGAGAACAGGCTGAGAGAGTTGGGGGGTTCAGCCTGGAGAAGGGAAGGCTCTGGAGAGAACTCAGAGCCTCTTCGTGGGCTCCAGGAAAGCTGGAGAGGGACTCTGGATGAGGGAGGGGAGCCCTAGGACGAGGGGGAAAGGTTTGACAGTGGAAGAAGAGGGGAGATGGAGCTGAGATGTGGGGAAGGTGAGGGTGAGTCTCACCAGGGGCTGAGATTGGGTGGGCTTTAAGGTCCCTTCCAACCCAGTCTGTGATTCTACCTCATGGGTGAGACTCATAGTGCTATAACAAGGTTTCGCCCTAAAATCCACCCTGATTCCTTTTTTGTGTGTAGCTTTCTGATTTACGAAGGCAGAGCTTTACCAGTCCTTAACTGCTCATGTTTTCAACTAATAAGATTAGAAGCTAAATAGAAGTAGGATAAATGGTGGATTATGACCATTTGGTGGTTCCTGCAAAAATCCTCATTATTTCACATGTAGTTTTGCTGCTTTAAATGACTGGATGGGGCCAGGCAAGCTGTTACCTGTAAGTGGGAATCGGCCCAGTGTGGTTTTACTGCTGCTTTTAGCCCAGACTAAACCAACCACAGCCTCGTGTGTGACCTGATCTGAGCTGAGCGTTGTCTCTCCAGATCAGCAGGAAGCAGGAGATGGCTTCTTTGGTTGGAGCTGCGTGTGGCACCAGCTGAGTTTTTGTATTTCACTTTGAGTTTATCAGTGCTGATGTTCTGATGCAGAATTGCTTTTTGTGCTGTTCTGCCTCGGTTCAGTAGTGCCTGTGGTTGCTGTAGAGCTCTAGAAGGTGCGTCTGAAATGCCAGCTCCCAACGAGGGGTTCTGCTGCCGGGGAAAAGTTGGTTTCATTTGTGGTCATTGGGATTGCACTAGTGACTTTTCTTCTCTTTTCTGTAGCTTTTTGTGCCCTGCCATCCCTCCTGGCAGCTGTGTTGGTGGGGCTGCACTGGAGTTGAAGCTGGCTTACTGCAGACCTGACCGTTTGCTTTGGTTACAGCTCAGGCAGTGAGGACTTCCCTCTTCTGCTCTGTTCTGTGTGGCAGCGGAGGCTCTTAACTTCTGTAACATCAGCTGTCCTGTGGTAGTTTTCCTGTAATCAGAGCAATTCACTGGCAATGGCTAGCTCAGTGCTCTGAGCCAAGGCGGGTATTTCTCACGGGGTTCCTCTGTTTCTCCCCTACAGAGGGTCACTGTGACCTGCAGCCCTCCTGGCCTGGGGGTGTCTCTGCAGATCTCGGTGCTTGTGAAGAGCTGACCGTGCTGTGCCATGCCACGCTGCTGTCCCCATCCTGCGCCTGGGGGCAGGGATGAGTACGCTGGAGATGTGTGGTTATGGACCTCCTCACAGAGGAGAAAACCATAATTATCTAACATTACATCCTGTGCCATGAGCTCCAGCCCTCTCTAAGGTCCCAGAAATAGATGTGCTTCAGTGTTGGACGGCAGCCCTTCTGTTTCACAGTGCTCTTCTCTCAGCCCCACCAGCGTGGCTCGGGCTGATGCGCCGCACTCCTCCTGCTTCCCGCAGACTCTCCTTTCCTTGCCTTTCCCCACAGAAAATGGTCTGTTGACCTCCAAACCTCGGGTGCTTCTTCAGCGCCCATCCTTGCCCTGCTGCCGGGGCGCAGCAGAGCCGACCGGGGGGAGCGGAGCCCGGGGAGGAGAGTTGCTCAGAGTTGCATTTTGCTCAGCTGTGATCAAGCGTTCAAAGCAGCAAATCCCTCTGCTGTTGCTACACTTAACATGCCAAACTCAATTACATTGAGAAGAGAGTTTAAAAACAGGCTTTTGTCTAACGTACAGTATTTTGGCAGCAATTAGCTCCGAGTTTTACCATTTTCCCCAAGGTGAACATGAGAACGATCAGTTATGCATGAGAAGCTGCTCCGTCGTGACAGGAGGGCGGCTTCCCAGCGAGGATGAAAGGGTTTGCGCATCCTGCAGGGCACGCTGCGCAGTGCCACCTCGCTGGAACCTCCCTCTGGATTGGATAGCTTTGGGAAATGGGTTCTTTGTGCAAGTGACCTTGCAGGGCAGCTGATGGGGTGAGAAGGAAAGTGCTGGGAGCAAGCAGCGGCACAGACCCTCTGGCTGTTTCTTTCCTGAGGGCCTCTGCAGGGCACAGGTTTGGCCCCTGTGGTCACGCTGGCTCTGGGTCCCTGTACGGTCTGGCCATGTGTTCCCTGGGACCTCCTCTCCTTCAGTCCTCTTTCCTTTTCAAATGGTATGGCAGAATGCTGTTAAATATGCCCTGGTACAACAGAGATGGCGTTTCTCTGAGATGTACAGTGCTTTTTTTGGTGTTTAATGTACACATGACCCTCCAGAACAAGGGTTTGTTTGACCAGACCCTTCCTTGGTGTTTCTCAGTGCTGTGATTTGGGGTTCCACGCCAGCCTCGCGCGGACCTTCAGAACGTACCTGTCTGCTGAGTACAACCTCGAAACCTCCCGCCACGAGGGCCTGGACATCATTGAGAATGCTGTGGACAACCTGGATGCGCGGAGTGACAAGCACACCATCATGGACATGTGCAACCAGGTCTTCTGCCCTCCACTGAAGTTTGAGTTCCAGCCTCACATGGGGGACGAGGTAAGTACTGGCCTGAGGGGCTGCAAAGGGGCTTCACAGCCTGCGCTGCCTTCCTCCTCTTTTTAACCATCCCTGCTAAATTATTTCTGACTCCTTACCCCTCTGTTCTGTCTTCACATGCTGCTATTCCTGTTTCCTTTCTTAATGAGACACTTGGCTCATTAGGGCTCCTCCTTTCAGTCTGCCTCTTGCTCCGTATCTTTCCCAATTAGGAAGCCTGGGGCTTGATTCGCGGCTGAACTGCCCCACAGATTTGTAAAGCAGAGCTTTGATTTACCTGCTGTAATTGGGAGACTCCAGAGTGCAGCTTTCAAAGGCTGGGCAGAAAATGCTTTGTGCTGGCCCGGGTCCAGGGCACCGCTGGTGTGAAACTGGGCGACACAGCCTCCCCGGAGGCTGCAGGGGGCTGGCGGGTGCTGGGGGGAATCCTTTAGGTGTTTAAATGTGTGTGTGTCTGGTCAGTGGCTGCCCCACTGAGTGCTCTTCTGTCTCTCCTGGGCACTGCTCCCATCCCAGGTGTGCCAGGTCAGCGCCCAGCAGCCTGTGCAGACCGAGTTGCTGATGCGGTACCACCAGCTGCAGTCGCGACTGGCCACCCTCAAGATAGAGAACGAAGAGGTAAGAGGTTGCTCTCGGTCTTGTGTCTGGCCTCGCAGGCAGGGGGCTTCCTGCTGTGCTCGGGTGTGGGGTCCTTCCAGGGGTGGTGCTGAGCTGCCATTGACCGCAGCTGGGGCAAGAGCGAGCCCAGTGCTTAGGAGCAGCCTCTTGGCCAGTTGTTCTGGCTCAGGCTGTGTCACTTTCCCAGTCTGCTCCAAACCCACGCCGTCTTCTGTCTCTGATAGGTACGAAAGACCCTGGATGCCACGATGCAGACTTTGCAGGACATGCTGACAGTGGAAGATTTTGATGTTTCGGATGCCTTCCAGCACAGTCGCTCCACTGAGTCAGTCAAATCAGCTGCATCAGAGACCTACATGAGCAAGACAAACATCGCCAAGCGGAGAGCCAACCAGCAGGAAACTGAAATGTTCTATTTTACAGTGAGTCTCATCTCATGCGATACAGGACACAGAGCATTAATTGCTAGGGCTGAGTCCCGCTTTAGTGCTCATTAGTGAAAAGCAAGAACCAATTCAGTCTCTTTAAGTATTTGTCTTCTGTCTGATCTGGGGCTGGAGTGCGTTTCTCAGTGGCAGGGCAGTGCACAGGGGCTGACAAGCCAATGTCTGCCTCGTTCTTCATTTTGAAGGAACAACTGGAGCAACCCGTTGTGACCCAAATGGTACAGGCATGAGTAGGACTGGCTCAGAGCAGGGCGGCAGGCTCCAGTTGGCCTCGAGTGTGCCACCGCTCCCTGGCTGCTCCTGGAGGCCTTCCAGAGTTTGTTCATCAGCCAAGCCCACCTTTTCTGTGGGCTTTTCACAGGACTGAAATCTGCTCTGCTTTGTAGCGCCCTGTGGCTGTGTGTGTGCTGGGTCGGGGCAGTCGGGGTCTAGTGCTTCACTTCCAGGCAGGTCTGAGCTTCCCAGGTGTCGGACTTGGACTGTGGGCAATAAGCCATCACCTCAGCAGAGGTGGCCCTCGTTTAAGCATGGTTAGCAGGCCAAAGTTAATGGCGCCTTGTGATATATTACAGATGTGTAGAAAAGCTGCTGCTTTCTCTTAACAGTAGTAGTATTCCAACTCAGGGAGTGGAAATTGTAGTTTTCATGATGAGTTGTGCCTTTTTTTAATGCTTTTTGCAAGAGTTTGATCTCTCCCGTTGGCTGTCTTTCATTCTCCATCTCCCTCACTCCTCTGTAAAATGACTTGCTGGTGAGTGGTACCGGGTGTCAAACACCCTCACGATGAGAGGAGAGGTTGTGCTGTGCAGCGAGTGTCACCTGGTGCGTAAAGCGTCTGATGGTCCTTGGCCTGGGGAGGTCTCATGTGCTGGGAGTTGTCGCTCTGCAGCACTGTCTGCACAAAGGCAAAGCGCCTGCCAGGGGGGGGAAAAGCCTCTTTGATTTTCCAGGCCGTTCCCAGAAGCCTGACAAAAGAAAGCTTGCTTTGAACTCCTTTCTGTGGAGCTCCCCGCGTTCCTGGGCGGGAGGTGCCGCACAAAGGAGACCGGGCTAATAAGATCACTGGGGCTGTGGTGGGAGCAGTGATCAGACCCTGCTCGGCCCCGCGTCTGACCTCTGGTGTGTGGGAGCCCCTCAGCCCCACCAAGCCCCTCCAGCAGTGCCCGGGCACGAGAGCACGTCATTTATGGACTGTTGTTGGCAAGGGTCTCAGCACACCTTCTTTGTTTTATTTTTAATTCCAGAAATTTAAAGAGTATCTGAATGGCAGTAACCTTATCACGAAGCTCCAGGCTAAACACGACTTGCTGAAGCAGACTCTGGGAGAAGGTGAGTCCTGGGGTTAGGCCCAGGGAGGCACTTCCCGACACGTGAGGTGGTTTTAAGCCAGGCGTGGTCTCCCAGTCTTACCTCCTGTCTGTGTGTTCCCCAGTGGCTGGTTGATGGCTGCTGAGGTTGGCTGCTGCTGCTGCAGACTTTAAGCGGTGACACACGGAATTGTCATTTCCCCACATCCTACGCTGCGTGCCAAAGTGCTGTGTTACTGCTCCAGCCACGGAGAGCTTCCCACCCGCTCCCACCCTCCGCCTTTTGCCTTTCTCTCCCCCTTCTCCCCCTGAACACCCCTATTTTCCTGTCCCTGGTGCCGTGCTGCTGCATTTCTGAGCTGCCGTGTTGATTTAACAGGCCTCTTCCCTGCTGGCCATTGGTGCTGGGCTTGCTCTAAACCAGAGCTCGGGGGGCTCCTGCTGCTGGGGCTGAATCCAGGCTGGATACTGAGGGGCTGTAGCCTGTGGTTCACAGAAACTGGACCCATCTAAGCTCTTCTCAGAGATCTCACATCTCCATGCAGAAAAGAGCTCTGCATATTAGATAAGGTGCTAAGGCTCCTGTGGATTTGTGCAAGAAGTGATGAATCTGATGAAGATTTAATTTCATCACTGTCCTGGTGATGTGACAAAGGCCACATAACGCACTGCCCAGGAGGACGAGTGCAGGTCAGGCAGCTTCACTCTCTGGAATTGTGCAAAAGCAGCCATGAGAGCTTTTTCCATGAAAACTTCCTGAATTTCTCCCAGGCCATGGGATCATCCTGCTACGGAGGCGTTCAGCAAATATTTAGCCTGGAAATGCCAAATGCTGGGTTTCAGCATGAGCTGGTTCTCGTTAGGAAGAAATCTGGGTTTGCAAAACACTCGTGTTGGAATTCTTTTCTCTTTCAGCGAGGAGCTGGCTGCAGGCTGGCTTTCTGCAGGTGCCAAGGGAGAGCAGGAAGGAGCCATGTGCAGCCAAATGCTTCCTTTTATATGTCTTAGAAAAAGGAAGAATAAATCAGCTTTCCTGGCCCTGGGAGAAAGGCACAAACAGCATGTGAAATGAGTTGAGATTTTTTCAGTGGATTGACAAGTACTCTAAAAAATGAGCAGATCTTATCGGTGGCGATAACGCTGCCGTCCGTATGAAATCCAGGCACTAAAAATACACGAAGGGAATGAGAATACTGACAGCCAGAATGGAGTCTGCCTGGTGGTGATTAGATGGGTTGTTCTCTCTCAGGAAAAGCTGGGGAACTGAATACTCCCCTGCATCCAGGTGCTGTTAGTGGTGCTGCAGGAGCAGTTGGATAATCTCGGCAGCTTCTCTAGGGGCTGCAGCCCTTCTCAGACACCCCCTTTCCTGCCCGGGTTTGGCCGAGCCCCAGCCACTGTAAATGAGCACCCAGTGCAGAGGACCTGAGTGCCTCTGGTTATTTACAAGATGGGCTTCATATTGCAAATAAACCTTTCATATTGGTGGGAATTGAAGGTGCTTTCCCTCTCTTGTGGCTGACTCTTGGATTCCTAATATGTCTGTTGGTGGGGGCTTGTATAGCAACAAGCTCAGCATCTCCCCAACCTGTGGGGCCCTGGGGCACCTTCAGCTTCCTGTTGCCTGAAGCCATTAGCTCAGGGCTTCCTGAGCCTGTGTGAGCCTGTTGGAGTCACCCCTTTGGTGGTGACTAACCTGGAGAAATGACAGAAACTTGTGTTTTCTTCCTAGGTGAAAGAGCTGAATGCGGAACAACCAGGTGAGTGGTCTCTTCCACTTCACTGCCATTCAGGAGGGGCTCGCTGTGGCCGTGGGAGGGTGGTTTGAGGACGGGTTGCTTAGCTGCTGGTGGAGCCTGGCAGGATTCGGATTTAACCATCCTCCAGCTGCCCTGGGCTGGCGGGAGGGAGGGTGGGAGGGAAGGAGGGAGGTCAGGCCCTGCCAGGCTCCCCACATCACCTCCCCACTTCTCGGCTGCATCCCCTGCAGTGGGTTAATGAGGGTGATGAGAAACAGGCCCTTGTTTCTGCTGCAGTGTAATTTCTGGCTGGCTGGCTCTGGAGTGCCAGGGAGTGCTGTGCCAGCCTGGTGTGGTGCCCTGTAGCGTAGGCTGAGGTGAGGTTGTGTTCAGACAGGGCAACACAAGGGTGTCCACGCGCTCCCAGCCATCCCTCTTTGTTTGAGGACTTTGCTATGTCCCCCAAAGCCTCTCCCACTGCGGGTGGCTTTGCCTAGGAGTGCAGAAAATACCCATATTGATGGAGTTTCACCCCTCTGCAGCAGGAGATAGTGCTAGGGGTGAGAGTTAGAGGGAGGAGGCTTTGGTCTGTCTCCAGTCCATAGCGTGTCCCCACAGAGCTCTGCTGGCCTGCCAGGAGTGCTGGTTTCCTAACAGTAAGACATCGGCCAAAAAAGCCTCCAAACATCTCCCCAGAACATGTACAGCCACTCTTTGTGGAATCTTTTTACAACCCTGTTTTGGTGTTTGATAAAATCTGTAATACTGGTAGAAAACAAACCTCCCACTGCACCTTAGGGATGCCGGAGCAGACAGAGCAGCTTGGGCTGTAGTGGCAGAGGGCAGCATGGCAGGGGGCACCTTGCTCCTCCTCTTCTGGCCTGAGAGGGACCCTGCCACCAGCGCCAGGCCGAGTGGTGGCAGAGCAGGGAAGCCAGGTGCCATCAGGAAAAGGAGAGACCTTCCCTGCCGCAGGCAGGCTGTCACTGAGCTCCAAGGAGCCGCTCCTGACTGTCAGATCAGCCCTGGCAGAGCCCCGGCCGTGGGGGCTATGGACACAGCCCCAGGGAGGGCTGCCCTCCACTGACTGCTCCACGCAGGGCTCTCAGCTCAGCACCCCCAAACCACCGGGTAAAACCTCGGGGAGAATTGGCCGCTTGAGTGCTTTGTGTGGGGAGCGGGTGCCATAGAGCAGCAGTGTCGCCAGCCAGAGCCATTGGAGGAAGGAATAACATCCTCCTCTGCGAGGGACGATGGCACAGCTCCACTGCTGCTGCTGCTCTGGCTTTTGTGGTTGCTTTTACCTCACAAAGGAAAACAAACCAGAGACAACCTCCTCCTAGTGTGAGGCAGCGCAGGAAGCGTGGGCAGAACAACCTCCCCAGTGGCGGCTGCCCCGTGCCCAGCGTCTCTCGGGACAGGAGGTGGCACCGCAGGGGCTTGGGGCTGCTTGGCCCAGAGACAGGCTGGCACTGGGATGGGCAGCGGCCATTTCTGCTTCTCAGCTGCCTGCTGAGGCTGTAGGCGTGTAGAGTCAAACGCTTAATTAAAGGCAGCTGGTTAAGGGACCAACACAACTGTTGCCTCCACAGCTCTGTGTGAACTGTACGTGGCCGTTCGACTCTGCTCGTGAGAGCTTTGGCACAAAGGCTCCTGGCACTCCTTTGTGTTTGTCCCCATGATCTCTCCTCTGCCAACGCCAACACAGCCTGGGGGCAGAGGACAGATCAGAAATTGCTTAGAGATTTTAAGGTATTTTTCTCCCTTTTCTGGATCTAGCCACTTGGGTCTTAATGTCCTTCCTTAGCAGAATGAGAAGCCAAAATGTGAATAGTGTTAATGAAAAGAGCCCCCCAAAGCCCTGATCACTGCTCTAAAACAAGTCACACGTTTCTGTGGCCTCATTTCCAGGAGCAATAGATGTCTCTCACCCTTGCTGAACTCAGCAGGGTCTTCAGGGTGTGTTCCCTGGGAGATGAGGACACTCAGTCACTCGCTAGCAGGGGTAGGGTCCCAGCCCCTCCTGACGCACATCCCTACCTTTTCTGTCCTTAGGGAGCTGCTGGTGGGTTTGATGGTGTGCACTGACTAGGCTCATCATTTTTGGTGGTTTGGATCTTGGGCATGCCTGCCAGAAGTGTAGACCACTGACCTCGCTGGGAGTGTCTCCCAAACAGAAGCCAGATCCAGAGAGGTGGAGGTGTTCCCTCTTTCTGGCTGTGTGTGAGCAGAATGAGGTCCATTCCAGAATAAACAGGAGTGCCTCCTTGTTTTACAGGGTGACTGTGGTTTATTTTGGATATATCAAGGAGTCACGTGAGCTCTTCAGCTGCTCTTGGTGCTTTTTCAGGCTGACAGAGTGCTGAACTGGTGGGGGTAGGAGGCAGGTGTTAAAATCCTGCTGAGAGCTAACGCTTTTGGTTTACTTCTAAAATGTCATCCCTGGCACTGGCACAAACACCGAGCAGCAGTCTTGATACTGGGCATCTCGGAGAGGGAGAATTGGTGTCTGCAGAGCCTGGGTACCAGACAGTTGTGTGTGACCAGCTGTGTTCACCGGCTTTGTTTCCCTCTGCCTCGAGTGAAGCGAGTTCTGCGTGAAGAGCATTCCTGATCGCCCTTGGTTCCTTCAAGCTGTGGCTGTTGGTGTAGTTACTGCTCTGTCACTCTCTGTAGGAAGTCGGTCTCTTCGGGAGGCCCACGGCAGCAGCCTGTTAGGTGGCTGCGTGTGACTGTGGCCGAGGTTAGAGTCTGGTAGGGAGATACTTGAAGATTATGGGGATGGAAAGTGGGTTGGCTTGTTGCTGTTAAACATTTCTGTTTTCAAGATCAATTTGAATTTACTACTTAAATAGAGGCTGCAGCCTTGACTTTGGCTTGAAGTTGTGTGCAGCCTGTAGTGAACAGCTCTGATTTTGCTCTGGTAGCTCTGAAGCTGCGGAGTGCGTGGAGCTGCCTGTCGAGTCCTCACAGAGGGGTTTTCTGTTGGATTTATTTTTCATTCTCAGTCATAACCTTTGAGATCTCACCCTGTCATTGCATTTATGTTGGTGTTTTGTTGATTTCTTTTGTTCCATTTTCTCCCAGGCCCCCATGTCTTCCCCCTAAGCCACAGAAAATGAGGAGACCTAGGCCTCTCTCAGTCTATAATCATAAACTCTTTAACGGCAATATGGAAACGTTCATTAAGGTACTCACTGGCTGACAGTAAGAGTTTATGAACGCTGTGAATGTAATGGTGGCTTTTCTGTCCTAACCACTGGCTGCTTTCTGTCCTCAGCGGGGTCTCCCCGGTCCACCCTGCACCCAGCTGATGGTGGCCAGGGCACACTTTGCCTCGGTGACGATTTCCCTCCATAGCTGTCCTCACCCCTCATGTGTTCCTTCTGTTCCCCATCCCATCACTGCCCCGGGGCGAGGGTAGCAGTGAGGACCCCTGTGGCCTGCTGCCGTTGGCTGTGCTGGCCAGCACGTGGCCAGCGTCTTGGCTGAGTGTCCCTGTCATCCAATGCTGCTTCCACCCATCCCAGCAGGGAAGATCAGACAGCAAGGTCAGCCCAGCCCAGCACCCTCAAAGGATCAACAGATTCCCACCTTCCCTTTTTCCAGACATTTTTGGTGATTGTCTTCCTCACGGCTGAGGGGGATGGTGAGATGACTCTTGAGCTCCCAGGCAGTGTCTCCAGTTGTAAGGACTGGCAGCCGTGAATTAAATGCTGTATGTTCTTCTAAGGTATATTCTCCACATAAGCTGAGGTGAGCTGGGATGAACTCTGGTAATACCAATGCAGTCCCCATGGAAGGGACTCCTGCTTCTCCCGGGAAATTATGCAGATTTGAGGAGAAAAATGAAGAGACGTGGATGTGGGATTTATCCCCGAGGATATCTCCAGCTATCCGGCTGCTGATCCTCCGAAATCCAGCGCTTGGCTACTGCCTGCCCGTGGAAGGGTTTCCAGAGGAAGCGGTGCCGTTCCAGTTGCTCAGTGCTTCATTCTGTGCTGAGGAGGGCGTTAGTGAAAGTACTGCAGGAAGCAGTAAGGGCAAACTGCTGGATTAGGTAAACTAGTAGGCATTGTCCAGCCCCGATTTATTCTCTTAGGCTCTTCCAGTGTCCCCGCGAGCCGCAGGGCGGTGCTTATAAACAGTGCACTGTCACAAAGAATACATGGGCCTGGCTGACAGAGCTGGTAATCTCTCTAATGCTTGTAATTAGTCCTTACTTAAACTGATTTTAAAAAAAAGCAATGCTCATTGAAGGCTTGGGGCAGTGTGGCTGGAGATGCCTGGCAGAAAAGG
>VZTM01017264.1:688211-710347 GCA_013400555.1 Jacana jacana | reverse complement strand
GGTGGAGTCCCCATCCCTGACTGTGTTTCAGAGTAGATTGGATGTGGTGTTGAGGGATCTGGTGTAGGGGAGAACTTGTAGAGTAGGGCTGATGGTTGGACTTGATGATCCCAAGGGTCTCTGCCAACCTAAATGATTCTATGATTCTATGAAGTCCAGCCCATTCAGTGCCATGGAGGAGGAATTAGCTGCAGTGGAGATGTATCTGAGCAGACGGATGTCCTGTCCCCATGGACCCCTTGGGGGATGGTGCTGTGCTGCTGGGTTGTCCCTGAGGCTGGGGGCACACGCTGTCATGGGCCACGTGTGGGTCTGTGGGTGGCTGCCCCGTGCCCCCGACACTGGGAAGGCTCTCGCCAAGCAGCGCCTGCTCCCAGGCAGGGGCTAGCGATGGCCCTGGGCAACTGCAGGTGCTGCCAGCTCAGGGAAGGGAGAGGTCCAAGAAATGTGAGAAATCTGAGAGGCTCTTTCTGGTGGTGGCCAAGGCTGGGGTGCAGGGTGCCGGACGGGGTTTGGGCGGGAGGGTGAACAGCCCGAAGGCCTGGGTTGGACCTTGCTAAGCTGCCATTGCATTTGAGCGTTCATGGCCTCTGAAAGAGATGCTCACCTCTAACTGAACTTATCCTTGCTTAATCTTTTCTTTTTTTCCTACTCTGCTGCTTTTTTGTGTTCTCAGAGGAAGGAGGAATGCACGAACGAGAAACCAGGTATTTACTGGAGGCCCGTCTACGAGACGGAGTAGATTAACCAGAGAGATGCAACTGTACTCTGCTGGAAAAACAACCAAACAGAGCCCCTAAGGGAAATAAATGTCTGCTTAGGCAGTCAGACACGGCTCACGTTCCCCCTTGAGCCCCTTCCACGAGGGGCCTGGAGAGAAGCAACTTTGAAACAGAACCAAAAGCTCATTGCAGGTTCAGATCCAGGCAGTTCCTTTCATGCACTGTGGTGTTTTGGTTTTTTTTTTAGCATCTGCTGACAATGGCTCTTTCTTCAGGTGGAAATATTGTTGTAAGCTCTGTTACTGGAAGCTTATTTCATCAGACAGGTACAGCACGAGTTTTATTTTGGCTCAGCATTACACCTTTGAAATGGAATAGCCGAGATCCCGTTGCACCAGTCCCCTGCCTCGGCCAGATAGTGAGCAGCAGTCTTTCACATGCTTTAGTGGAAGCTTTTTCTGTGCATAATTGACTGCACATAGTCTACTCGGCACTTGTTGATGGCTTGATGTGTGTAACCCCTTCTTTTTCTTGCCTGTCCTCTCACTAAACTCAATGGCACTGATTTTCAAGTCTCTTGTTTTTGCAATCTTTAATGAGTTTCCTGTGCTTTGTTGTCAATAAACCAGTAATTTTTTACTTTTTTTTTTCTCCCCTTTGCTTTCCTGAAGGATTCAGGACAGGCTATTCCACTTGTAGTAGAAAGCTGCATTCGCTACATCAATTTGTACGGTAAGCGGATTCTGCATGATCAACAGGAGCTTTCTGCACAGCCCCACTGGCAGTGAAATCCATCAGGGAGGCCCGCAGCCCTTGCTGCCTGGGCTCAGGCTGTAATTACAGTGGCACTGACTGTGGCGTAGCGTTGGATGCCTGGCAGACATTTAGATCTTGTTAGCACTTATTCAGGTTAAACCGTTTGTTCAGGCCCCCCAGCCGACGGGGAGCCCCTTCAGTGCTTTGATCTGGGAGGCCTTGGTTGGAGGATGGGGGCAAAAATGAATGGCAGCAGGCTGTCCCCTGCTTGCTCTGAGTCTTTCCGGGTGCCTCGACTCCTCCTTTCTACTGTTCCATACCAGAAAGTACCCTGTAACAGTGAGAGACATTTCTTCTAAAGCGCTGTTCTTTTCCAGGCCTTCAGCAGCAGGGCATTTTCAGAGTCCCTGGCTCCCAGGTGGAAGTCAATGACATCAAGAATTCCTTTGAGAGAGGTGCGTGGCTGGGGCGTGCAGACACCGCTGGGTCAGCGTGTCCCAGCAGGGCATTGGAGCTGTGAGCCTGGCGAGGCAGGGCAGAGCAGTGACCGGGTGCCAGCGGGTGACAGGGAAGCTGTGGAAGGGACAGGCTAGAGGAGAGTAACGACCTCAGTGGCATTAATCTTTGAGCAGCATTGGAAGGATCGGGGTGAAGGTGGCCAAGGCACTGCTTGGATTGGCAAAGACTGGAGGATTTGCATATGGGTATCCAAATCCCTGAGGTTTTGAAAGCCTTTTGTAGATTTAAGTCAGTACAGTGTTACCGAGAAGGATTCAGTCTATTCCAGAATTGCCTCCTGCGGCCAGGCCTGTCTTCTCAGGCGTTCACCCACCCAGCCTGAGTTATTGCCCTAAATGCAGAAATGCACTGGGCTGGGGAGTGAAGGAGTATGGATTAATAACGTCTTCAGGACAGGTTTGAAATCTCCACAGTGAGCTGGGTTTCTGTAAGCAGGGCTAGAGCACGTCTCAGCATGGTGCTGTGTAACAGAGCACCTTATTAAACTCTCCTCTTGCTGGCAAAAGGCACAGCATGACCAGTGCACACAGGTGGGGTTTCTGAGCAGGGGGGAAGTTTTGGGTTTCTGCTGAGTTAGGGAGAACCATTTGTCGTGTTAGTCCAACTTGACAGTACCGCTGGAAATGAAACCTCTTCTCTGGACAGGTGAAGATCCCCTTGCCGATGATCAAAATGAACGTGACATTAATTCAGTGGCTGGAGTCTTGAAGCTGTATTTCCGAGGACTGGAAAACCCCCTCTTTCCTAAGGAAAGGTTTCAAGATTTGATATCTACTATAAGTAAGTACACGTGACAGCTCTTCTCAGAGAATAGGGTGGGACAAGAGAAGCAATAAACGGGGGGTGTACCGGTCCTGAGGGGATCTGACTACATTACTGGGAATGGCAGTGCCTGTGCCGGCCCATCACTACATGCCTCCAGCCCTGGCTCCAGGGACACAACGGGATGTTGCTGCTTTAGCTCAGCATCTTCTGCTAAGCATGAAGTGCAGGTCAGTAGCTCTGGACTCCTCAGAAAGCTTCTCCCACCCCTGAGTCTGCAGCCTGGGTTTCAGCCTCTCTCACTCAGCAGTTCTCCAGGAGTTTGCTTTGTGCATTTCCTGTCCCAAAGAAACCAAAGAGTGCTTTGGGATGTGAGCAGAGGTAGAAGCTTGAAGGTTTTTAATCATGAAGGGTCTGGGATTGATGTCAGGGAGAGCCTGGTTGCTTCATGTTCCAAACTCTCCTCCCAGCTCCATTTGTTACCCTGCAACTGAAGACCCAGCTTTCCCAGCCGGGGTTTATTTCTCTCAGTACCTTGTAGTGGTGACATTTATTTATTGGCAAGTCGTGGAAATTACTGCCCTGGGGGAAAGGAAGAAGACAGAATGAATTTGATGTATCAGAGATGATGGAGGAGCGTGTTATGCACTCTGGCTCCAGGATGACTTTGTTTTACAGGAGAGGTGTCGGGGTGGTTTGGGGGTTGGAGTGTCTCGGTCGTGGGTCGCTTCAGGGCACCAAGTGGTGAAGACGTGCTGAGGTGTTTTGGCTTTCACTGCTCCTGGCTCCTTCCCCCTCCTCAGTGTTAACGTCTGCAGGAGATTTAGTGATGTCAAGACAGACAGATGATACCTGGAGGGGAATGGCGCAGGGATGGGCTTGTTCCAGAAGGAGAAGAATGTGCTCCTATTTTTCAAGAACAGTGTTTTATGGAGTAGCTTCGGGAAATTTGCTGTTGCCTTTCAGTCCTGCTGTGTCAACCAGCGCAGCACACCTGTAACACGGCACACAAAGAAGCTCTGTCTGCACCAATTCCATGTCCTGCACACAGGAGCTTTAGCCTGGCCTTGCAGTGCTGGCACTGCTGCCCTCCCCAGGGGGCAGAGCAGGGACCCTGCGAGGGAACAGAGGACAGGAAGAGTGCCCAGCGCTTGGTGATGTGACTGTGCTTGCAGAGAGGCTTGGCAACCATCCCTGATTAATGCCAATTCGCACAGTTTATTAAGCTTTTGGGAGCTTTTTGTTGCAAACAGCATCTGTTCATTTCTGGATAGCATTCTCCCTCTTTATTTTTTCTCTTTTTAGCAAGAACCTTCCTTTCCCTCATTTTTTCCATTCTTTTCCTGCTGCTGTTGCTACCTTTCGATTAGGGACGGACAGATCAATTCTGTGATAGATTTTAAATGAATTAAAGCGCTTTGTTCCCGTCAGAAACGCGACCTTAAACGCACGTAGGCGAGGGCTGTGTGATAGATGTCCCAGCCTGAGCAGCCTGAAGGAGCTCAGTAAGTGCCCCCCTGGCTGCAGGCTCTTCTCTCTCACTCGGTGGTGATGGTGGAAAGGTTGATCGCAGCCCAGCGCTTCGGGCTCTCCTCTGCAGCAGCTCCCGGCGTTCCCCGTGGCCCCCAGGAAGGTTTTGGGAGCCAGGGTTTTGAGGGGAGGTGCTGCTGCGCCTGTGACGGGGCCAGCGCTGCCTGGCCGTCCCTGCCGACGTGCTGGGGCACGGGGCTGGGGGAGAGGCTGGCTTCTGTGGGGCACGGGGAGCCGACATGGAAGGGTTTCCCAAATCCGCGTGAGAAACGCATGGGCAGAAAAGGCACTTTGTTTGCAGGGGCTCATTCAGTGGTGTGCCTGCATTCTCCAGTGATTGATGATGAGTTCGTTAATTCCTTTCAATTACAGCCAGTTGAAACATTGCTGCAGAGGGAAAAAAAGGCAAGTGCTTCAAGAGGATTCGTTGCTCTGGGTTTCAGAGCAGATGGCTATTGTTGTAGGGGTTTACCCAGTTCTTATTTACTTGATTTTTTTTAAAAAAATGTCCCCTTAAGTAAAACTAAACTGCAGAAGCAGAGAACCCAGAGAACCCAGTGAGCCATAACAGGGATAACTGCATTCCTCAGAAATTTCCAAAATGGAATTTAGGAAGATTTCCATCTTTGGGCTGAAGCCAAATTTTGCTCTGAGTTTTTGAACAAATGGCAGCTCGGCTACATGTTGTCAGTGGATTTTGTTGTGATTAGCAAATGTCAGAGTCTGATCCAATGTAGTCAGGTAAGCACCTCTCCTCAGTGTGGCTTATTCCGTGCTTGTGAGGGTGAGTGCTCTCAGGAAAGCTTTGGTACTCTTTTCCCACTTTCTTTAAATAAACCCCACAGGGTTAAAGCCAGGGTACACCGAGCAGATGCTAGCTTTGAAAAGGAGTAGGGGGCTGGAAGGTGCTGCTGCTGCTGCAGGATGGTGCTGAGCCCCCTTGGTGGGTGGGGGACTCTGGCAGCTCTGCAGGCAAAGGTAGCTACTGCCCGGGGGTATCAGCATGGCCATAGGGCAGGGCTGGGGGGGCTGGTGTTAGGGGTTCCCAGGGGGGCTGGCACCTAAACCAGAGGGCTCTAAGCCAGCCCCTTCCTGCAGAAGGAAGCTGGTTTGTGACAGCAGCTGTGGGGTTTGTGCCCTGTGGTGGAGGGAAGAGAACCTTAAAGTGTTGACTCAGAACTAGTTCGAATTGGATTCCCACGAAGACCAGTAGGAGACTGGAGCAGGAGGGCGCAGAAGGCCCCGGTGGCTGAGTTGTAAGAGTGACTTGAGTAAAAACCTCATTTTAAAATCTGTACTAGAAAACCAGGCAGTGCTCCATTTCCCCCTGCCTAAAGCTTTTGAGAAGCAGAGTAGTTGTTGAGAAATGAACTAAATAATGCATGCCCAGTTATTTTAAAAAGAAAATGCCTTTATTTGGTGTTTGTACTGAATCTGAACGCACGTCTGAATTCACCAGTGGAAGAGCAGGGTCCCTGATTCTCTGCTGGCACCTTCATGCCAGACCAGTGGATCTAATCTGGAAGTGGGCTGCTGT
This sequence comes from Jacana jacana, assembly GCA_013400555.1. Classification (NCBI taxonomy): domain Eukaryota; kingdom Metazoa; phylum Chordata; class Aves; order Charadriiformes; family Jacanidae; genus Jacana; species Jacana jacana. Next base: position 704,521 of record VZTM01017264.1, on the reverse strand, counting down.
TTCCCTTGCACAGTGGGCTACTAGGTCTGGAACAAGTCCCTCTGGTGCCACGTCTGGTTCTGAGGAAGTTTAAAGATGTGCTTTCTGTCCATGTGTTCCAGAAATCGAGAACCCCACCGAGAGGGTGCACCAGATCCAGCAAATCATTGTCACTCTGCCTCGGGCTGTCATCGTCGTCATGAGATACCTTTTTGCTTTTCTTAATCAGTAAGCCTCTTTTTTTTTTTTCCCCTGTTTTATGGAGATTTTCCCCACCCTTCTTTTTTCAGGGCTTCCCTGTCTTTGTTGCGTGAGCCCTTTTCGGTGTTGTCACAGAGGGTTGTATTTTGCCCTGTCCCAGCCCCGCTGTGGCTGCGCTGAGGGAGGATGGTTGGTTGTGTGGGTGGTGGGGGTTTGCTGGTGAGAGGCTTTTCTGAGGGAACGGGGGGAGCTGGCAGCACCCCTCCCTAACACTGGTGCTTGCAGCCTGTCGCAGTACAGCGATGAGAACATGATGGATCCCTACAACCTGGCCATCTGCTTCGGGCCCACTCTGATGCACATTCCAGACGGGCAGGATCCGGTGTCCTGCCAAGCCCACGTCAATGAGGTCATCAAAACCATCATCATTAACCATGAGGGCATCTTCCCCAGCCACAGAGAGCTGGAAGGACCCGTCTACGAGAAGTGCATGACCGGAGGGGAGGAGTACTGGTAAGGAGTGGGGCAGGACTCCATGGGCTGACAACTTAAAGCCAGGTCACAGAATCACACAGAATCACAGACTCTCGGGGATTGGAAGGGACCTTGAAAGCTCCTCCAGTCCAATCCCCCTGCTGGAGCAGGAACACCCAGAGCAGGTCAGACAGGAACGCCTCCAGGCGAGTTTGGAATGTCTCCAGAGAAGGAGACTCCACCACCTCCCTGGGCAGCCCCTTCCAGTGTTCCCTCACCATGAAGAAGTTTTTCCTCATATTTAAGTGGTACCTCCTCTGTTCCAGCTTGCACCCATTGCCCCTTGTCCTGTCACTGGGTCCCCACGGTAGGGTTGTTTTCTGGTGCTGCAGCTTGAGAGTGAACCTGTGAGAAAGGCAGAGCTTTGGCGTGATTCCTGGTAGACCAAGAGCTGACATCAGCTCCCACCAGTGTAGGAGGGAGGGATCTCGGGAGCAGATCCTTGAGGAAAAGAGATCCCTGAGCAGATTCCCTGAGGAAAGCTGTGGGGAAGGTGACACTTACTGTTCAGGGCAGCCAAGCACAGCACTGGGGTGAATTTGCCCCTTTGCAGAAGGGGTAAGAAATGCCTTTTTACATTTCTTGCAGTTAAATGTTACAAATGAGGTGTGCAAGTGATAGGTATTTGGTGTGCTTGTGCTGTTTTATACTGGTTAACAATCTTCATGTCAGGCTGCCCTTATGGTTCTTAGTTTTAAATACCCTCATAACACTAAAAGGATTTTGTACATCTAACCAATTAGCCTTGACCTCACTGGTGTTTTTCATTTCAGCCTTAGCTGGTGAAAACAGGCAGTTTCACTGAGTTTTTCTTTCCATATTTCTCATGCTGACTCAGCATGATAAACCTTAGTAAAATCTTCAGGAGAAAATGGTTTCCAACGTGAATATTAATATCTATTAAAACAATCTTTTAGCTGCAGATTGACATAGGTATGAAAACCCAGAAATTTAGGTCAATTTTAACCAAATCCGTCCTAGGATGGAATTTTTAAGTCAAGTCCCATGTTTCCATCATACTTTGCTAGTTGGGTGAAATTCGGTAGCCCAAAGTGAACCTGGACCTCCCCGTTCCTTACGCTGTGTCAGCCGTAGCAGACGGGACGAGCCCTGTGCGGTTGCTTTGCGTCGCGGCTTCTGGGGCACCGTTCACCCTCTGTACCCGCCAGGGCAGGAAAACCCACGAGCTCCCCAGCTCGCAGTGCAGGGGACGGTAGACATCTCTCTGGAGGCTGCTGGAGTTCCCAACCAGCATTCAAATCTGACTTTTAAGAAACCGCTATTTATAACTTGACTCGACCTGATCTTTGTGCGAGTTTAATACATTTCTGAGACCTGCTCTTCCCTGAGGCTGACCACCTCAGGGGTGCAGGCGGAGGATAAAGTGCTCAAACTCGTGGTGAGCGGCTGTGCAGAGCATTTGAACTTGGTGTCACTTTATGATTGCTTTGCCGGATCTGAGTAAGAGGCGTGAGCCACGGGCGGTGAGGCTCTGGGCCTGCAGGTGGCGGGGCGGGTGCCTGCCGTTCTCAAAGCGAGTTCAGGGAGCTGCTGTGATTTGAAATGCCCAGCTCAGCCCGATGAAAACTGAAACCATAACTCTTCCAAGTGTCACCGGGGCCAGAATTTCTCTCAACAACTTACTCTGCTAAGTGCCTTGGGAACAGAAATCTCATTCTTTCTCTGAAAGCGTGGTGTATTTTCTTTCAGTGACAGCCCGCACAGCGAGCCGGGCACCATCGATGAAGTCGACCATGACAACGGCACGGAGCCACACACCAGTGACGAAGGTGGGCAGCGGAGACAGGGGCTCTGTGGTAGCAGAGTGGGGTGGGCAGGCAAGCAGCGGTTCAGAGGCTGGACTAGGGTCTGGCTGTTTAGTTGGGGACGAGGTTTTTGTCTGCCTGGTAATGAGCAATAAAGGTTGTGTATAGATTTTTCCCATAGGATGTGCATGGACCTTTGCGGTCTCTGCCTCCGTGGCAGGACACAGGGGTTGTTTTTTTGGAGCTGTACTACAAGGTTCCATTAATCCCACCCATGACTGGTTTTCCTCCTTGTCCCCTGTGCTGACGTGCAGCTGTGCGATGGTGAGGACGTGCTGTGTGAGCAACTCCCAGAGCCAGGAGGGGGAGACAGGGGGTGACAAGGGGGAGACGCCCTCTATTCACTGAGGGCTCTTGGATGCATCGTGGGGAGAGCAGTGAAGGTTGGGGGCACTCTGAAGTGTGGGATGGGGAGTGTCTTTCAGCTGGTTCCATTACACTGTGGCAGGGGGGCTGGCCCGGGTGGCTGGCTCCGTGGGGAGGAGGGAAAGGGCGCAGCTGGGCCAGGACGGCTCAGGACCTGCTTTCAGCTCCAGACAGGAGCCGACAGGACTGGAAGATGAAGGAGAGCAAGCTGCCATTTAGCCAATTTCATGCTTGGATGGTCACATTAATAGCTCTGATTGGAGTTTCCGGGTGATTAACTGTGGTGCAAGTGTGGAAAAGAAGAGCAGCTTTATTTTGTGAATTTACATATTCCTTCTTCCCCTCTCCCTCACCCCACACACCCGCCCTGCTGCAAAACTCAACGTTTTACCAGGCTGCGAGACCCCTCCTGGTTGCCTCCCCTCCAGAGCACTCCCCACCAGTCCCACTCCAGTGCTCCCCAGCACCCCACTGCTCCTAGTGCTGTGAGTGTGTATTTTAAACAGTGGAAAATTGCTGTGTTGAAGTGACCTGTCCTGTCCCGCCTGAATCACGGAACTGGGCAGGGTCCTGATGCAGCATCTCCCATGTCCCCCTCTGCTGTCTCCTCTATGTGGATTTTGTGTCTGAGCAGAGGGATGGGTCACATCCTGGTTGATGCTGGGCCTGTGGTTAATGATGGGGCAGACGGAGCAGAGCCAGTTTCCATGTTTTAATGAGAATGTGACAGATCTCGGGGAACTGGTGGGATTTGCCCTGTTTAGCTTTGTCATCACCATCTGCCCCTCTCCAGGTGGGGTGGAAAAGGATCAGGTGTCTCAAATAATCACGGTACATTAACCGCTTCCTGGCTCCTATAGCAGCCAGAGGTAGTTGGGTGGTGTCAGCTTTCCACCCAACTTTCCACTACTGCTTTTCCACCCCTGTCTCAGAGTGCAGTGAGGTAGAGAGAAGCACTCTTGCTGCTTTGCAGTCACTGCAGTGGGTTCTCTGGAGTTCCCAGCTGGAAGCAGGTTTGCAGAAGGGCTGGGCTTCTCCGTAGGTTCCCTGGTGCCAACCAGGCTCCTCTCTGGGTGCAGGTTCTGCTGTGAGGCCATTGGCCAGGAGCTCGAAGGTTCCTGGTGTGCTCACCACCTCCAAAAAGGAAGTCCTGCCTTGGCTCTCTTGAATTTCAGGCCCTGAGCTCCCAGTTTGTAAATCCCCAGCATCTGGTAGAGCTTAAATTAGAGAAAGTGGGGAAGTGGTGAGGAAGGGTGCTGGAAGGTCTGAGATGGTGGGGGTGGGGAAAGAGGGGGTGATGCAGAGCAGCTGCCTGACCAGAGCAGGTGTCCTCATCTCTGTGGGCATCCCCAAAGGGGGATTCATTCCTCATCAGTAATTCAGGTCAAACTGTCTCCAGGATAAGGAGAGGAAGAGAAGGTAAAGCAAGGCTTTGATCACAGGGTCTGACACAGCTTGACAAAATCCCCATCTGGAGGATAATGGGGTTCTGTAACTGAAGAAATCACTTTATAGGTAGAAGATGGGAGTGTGGGTGGTGATGAGATGCACACAGGGAGATTTCAGCTACTCCCCGTCTGGTTTGTAGCTTTTTGTAATTGTTGGTAGTTCGTGAGTCTGTGAGAAATTCCAGGAAGGCTGGAGGAACAAAAAGAAGTGATCAGTCTAAAAATAAGATGGTTTGTACTTGGTGTAAGGGAGTCTTGGGAAGGTGCAGCAGCAGCAGCGTTAGTGCTGTTCTGAGGAGATGGCTCTTTCTAGGATTTATTGTGATTGTCGAGCTGAGCTTTCCTCTGTGTGTGCTTCTCTCCTCTGCAGAAGTGGAGCAAATTGAAGCCATAGCCAAGTTTGACTACATCGGACGGTCTCCCCGAGAGCTCTCCTTTAAGAAAGGGGCCTCGCTCCTCCTGTACCATCGGGCATCAGAAGACTGGTGGGAAGGGAGACATAATGGTGTGGATGGCCTCATACCCCACCAGTACATTGTGGTGCAAGACATGTGAGTAAAGTGGCGCCCCTTGATCTAGGTTGTTAAACTCACATTCTGACATGAGGTCCATCTTCAGCCACCTAAGATAGGTGGCCAGATTTTCCCTGGTTTAATGGCTTTGGTGAGAAACCTGGAAGTGTTCACATATCCCTGTTTATTGCCTCACACTGTTTCTTGTTCAGGCTGGTAAAGCCAAGCACTAAGTAGTGCACTTTAGTGTGCCTGAGCCCTGTCGGTCTTTGACTGCTTGAGGTGGCCTGACCCTTGCCTGCTGCGTACGCTGACCTGGCATTGGTTGGTGCCACCTGGCCAGTGAGCAGATCCCGGTCCTTTGCAAATGCCACTTCTGTTACTAGTGCCTTATCAGGATCTGTTACAATGGCAGCTGCAGCACAGGGTGATATGGAGCGAATATGACATTGGCTTTGCCCAAGTTCTGGGAAACTGTCTGAAGTGGTGGCCTCAGCCCAGCCCATTGTCGGCAAAGCCTGGAGCTGCTGGAGTGGGGATGTTCAGGTCCCTCTCCTGGGGCAGAGCCCTGGTACTGAAGGATCTCTTTTCCTTTCCCTAGGGACGATGCCTTCTCCGACAGCCTGAGCCAGAAGGCAGACAGCGAGGCAAGCAGCGGGCCGCTGCTGGATGATAAGGCATCCTCCAAGAACGACATCCAGTCCCCAACGGATCATATTGTGGACTATGGCTTTGGGGGAGTTATGGGCCGGTAGGGACACTCTCCTTTTCCTACGAACACAGAGGTGGTTGCTGTCTTGTGCGGGGAGAATCGGTGTGTGGTGTAGGGCAAGGCAGAAGGGAAGGCTCCAGTAGGCCCTGCGGAATAACATGAGCATGCAAGGGGTTTTCCTGTGCGCTTCTAACGTAGATCTTAACAAATAAAGAGGTAGAATGCTGTCCCTTTCTTGGCGCTGGCTAAAATGTCTGTCCTCCCTCTTGCCTTAGTCTTCTGGAGCTGAGAGGCTGGGGTTCGGTTTGATCTGAACTCTCGGAGCTGAGCGGTTGTCTTACAGCATGCGACTAGACGCTTTCGGTCTGATGGACGGTGACCTAGTCTTGTGATGGATTCTTTGCAGAGTGAGATTGAGGTCTGACGGTGCAGCTATCCCTCGCCGTCGAAGCGGGGGGGACACCCACAGCCCGCCCCGAGGGATGGGTCCCGGCATAGACACTCCTCCTCGAGCAGCGGCCTGCCCTAGCAGCCCCCACAAAATACCCCTTAACAGGGGCAGGATTGAGAGTCCCGAAAAGCGCAGAATGGCGACATTCGGCAGTGCAGGCAGCATCAATTTCCCAGACAGGAAGGCCTTGTCTGATGGCCACCCGCTGAGATCGACCTGTGGATCGACTAGACACAGTAGTCTCGGAGATCAGAAATCTCTAGAAGCAGAGGCGCTGGCTGAGGTAAGAGGGTTGTGAAGCGGCTCTCGGTCCCCAGGGATCGAGGGGCTAAAAGAAAAGTCACCGGGGGCAGCACCGCAGAGCCCCTTCCGTCTCGACACACAGAGTTGCAGCGCTGCTGTAGCTGCCACCATCTAAAGGTAAAAATGAGCAGCCAACAGCTTGCCTGCTTTACCGACTGTATCAGTTGGTCTGATAAAAGATGCTGCCCCCCCCCTCCACAAACTGTGTTCAAAACAGTAGACAGAATCGTTCGATCCACCACAGAAATGCGCTGGCAGCTCTTAGCTCCCGCCGGGGGGAAGTGCGTTATCTTCATCTGATGCTCCTTAAGGAGCTTAAAAGGAGAAAACTGAATTTGCCAAATCAGAATTTGACTGAGGCTCAGTGTTTGGAGGATAGTGCTTCATGTTTGTTACTGGCTGTTTGTAGGTGGGACCTCAGCATGTTTGCCCGATCCCAGTACGACCCCTCCAGCCATGCAATATCCTGAGCAGCATCACACTAGGCCGCCGCTTCCATGGTGCTCGTTAAACTCCCGTAACCCCAGCACAGCCTCTGGTGGCAGGAGAGCTGTGGGGCAGTGGGTGATGCCCCAGCAGAGCTGCAGCCCCTGTGTCCCAGGTTTGGCAGGCTCTTACATGTCCCTTCACCTGCTTTCAGTGGGATAATTAATGATGGTTGCAGGAAGGAAGAACTCTTACTGTCCTGTTTGCTTTCCCACCAGCCGCGCTCCTTGTTCTCTCGCTCTGCAGCACGCTCCCCAGCTTCTCTGTCCATCAAGAGCTTGCCTTTGGTGTCATCAATGTACACAGCTATGGCCGTAGTGCAGCGTGTGCCCTCAGCGATGGCTCCAGCTGGGCCACCACCTCAGCTTGGGACGGGGTGACAGCATGCATGATGTCCCTGGGCTGGGCTGGTGGGTGTAGGTGGCACCCTGGGGCTGTGTTCCCCAGATGTGGTGCAGGGCTTGGGGGTCCAGGACCCTCCAGAGGGACCAGTGAATTGTGAGGATGGAGCATGATAGGCAGTTTTCTCGGCTTTGGGGAGTTTGGGTTGTTTTTCTAAACCTTGGGAAAGATTCTAACTCAGCTGTTGCACATAAATACTTACCCTGTAGGGCTGCTGGACGTGGTAACGCTGAGGCTTAGCTCTGGCAGAATGTTTCCACTCATTATCTGAAACACCTAATAACATTAATTGGGGCTAACTTGATAATTATCTCCCTTCTGCTGACCCTCTGAACATTATCTGAGGCTCAGTGAGTGTTCTGTACACATTATAAAATGAAGGACTCGTCTACACGGGGGCAGTGAGAGGAGTTAACCAGATGGACTCCACTGCCTTCCGTCACTTTGCAGACAGTCTCTTTCGGAGTTAGTGGCCTTAATTCAGTTAGGGCAGGTTTAGGTGAAGCCAAACTGGGATCTCGCTGTTTCTGAAGGAGATGATCAGCCCTGCAGCTGCAGGCAGTGTAGGTCATTTCCTTTGTGCTCATTTGGGCACTTTCAGTTGACCCGGGTTCGCTTTCTGGAGGGTCTCCTCAGATGGGCCTGTGTAGGCCGTGCCTGGGAGATGCGACCTGAGGTGAGCAGTGAAGGCTGGTGCCGGTGTCCCCTCGGCTGCATGGGGAGAAGCCTTGTCCCTGCTTCTCTTCTGCTTCTGGTGTGCTGCCATCATGGTGCTCACTCCAGACATGTCCCTGTGCCTTCCTGTCCCCACCACTGCCCTGCAGGCACAGGGATGGCAGAGGTCCCCTTCATCTGGTGGAGGCTGCAGAGCGGCGCCTTGTGGGAAAGATCAGCTGCAGTGCTGGGGGAGGGTGTGGAGATGGCTTGTCCAAGTGGATCTGTGGACAGGCTAGTGGTCACCCCATCACTTGTGGTCACCCCATCATGTGTGGTGCTTGGAGGTTGCTTCCTTTGGAGCTGGCAACCGAACTCCTGTAGACTTGGGAGATGTGGGGTGCCTTTGTGTGTCCAGAGTTTTGGGCTTACATCCTTTTCTGTCTTCAGTCAGAGATCCCACACACAGACACGCGTGCCAGGGCAGGCAGGGGTTTCCACAGGGTGGGTGTGGGAGAGTGGGGCCATGCTGTGCCACGATGCTGACATCCCTTTGTCGGGTGACATTCACAGGACATCGAGAAGACCATGAGCACGGCGCTGAATGAGCTGCGGGAGCTGGAGAGGCAGAACACAGCCAAGCAGGCCCCCGACGTGGTCCTGGACACACTGGAGCCCATGAAGAACCCCCCGATGGGTGCCACCAACTCGGAGCCCGCCAGCCCCCTCCACACCATCCTCATCCGGGACCCCGATGCTGCCATGCGGCGCAGTAGCAGCTCCACCACTGAGATGATGACCACCTTCAAGCCGGCCCTGTCAGCCCGGCTGGCCGGGGCTCAGCTGCGGCCCCCGCCGATGCGGCCGGTGCGGCCGGTGGTGCAGCACCGCTCCAGCAGCAGCAGCAGCTCGGGAGTGGGCAGCCCCGCCGTCACCCCCACCGAGAAGCTCTTCCCCAGCAGCTCGGCGGATAAATCGGNGAGCCCCTTCCGTCTCGACACACAGAGTTGCAGCGCTGCTGTAGCTGCCACCATCTAAAGGTAAAAATGAGCAGCCAACAGCTTGCCTGCTTTACCGACTGTATCAGTTGGTCTGATAAAAGATGCTGCCCCCCCCCTTCCACAAACTGTGTTCAAAACAGTAGACAGAATCGTTCGATCCACCACAGAAATGCGCTGGCAGCTCTTAGCTCCCGCCGGGGGGAAGTGCGTTATCTTCATCTGATGCTCCTTAAGGAGCTTAAAAGGAGAAAACTGAATTTGCCAAATCAGAATTTGACTGAGGCTCAGTGTTTGGAGGATAGTGCTTCATGTTTGTTACTGGCTGTTTGTAGGTGGGACCTCAGCATGTTTGCCCGATCCCAGTACGACCCCTCCAGCCATGCAATATCCTGAGCAGCATCACACTAGGCCGCCGCTTCCATGGTGCTCGTTAAACTCCCGTAACCCCAGCACAGCCTCTGGTGGCAGGAGAGCTGTGGGGCAGTGGGTGATGCCCCAGCAGAGCTGCAGCCCCTGTGTCCCAGGTTTGGCAGGCTCTTACATGTCCCTTCACCTGCTTTCAGTGGGATAATTAATGATGGTTGCAGGAAGGAAGAACTCTTACTGTCCTGTTTGCTTTCCCACCAGCCGCGCTCCTTGTTCTCTCGCTCTGCAGCACGCTCCCCGGCTTCTCTGTCCATCAAGAGCTTGCCTTTGGTGTCATCAATGTACACAGCTATGGCCGTAGTGCAGCGTGTGCCCTCAGCGATGGCTCCAGCTGGGCCACCACCTCAGCTTGGGACGGGGTGACAGCATGCATGATGTCCCTGGGCTGGGCTGGTGGGTGTAGGTGGCACCCTGGGGCTGTGTTCCCCAGATGTGGTGCAGGGCTTGGGGGTCCAGGACCCTCCAGAGGGACCAGTGAATGGTGAGGATGGAGCATGATAGGCAGTTTTCTCGGCTTTGGGGAGTTTGGGTTGTTTTTCTAAACCTTGGGAAAGATTCTAACTCAGCTGTTGCACATAAATACTTACCCTGTAGGGCTGCTGGACGTGGTAACGCTGAGGCTTAGCTCTGGCAGAATGTTTCCACTCATTATCTGAAACACCTAATAACATTAATTGGGGCTAACTTGATAATTATCTCCCTTCTGCTGACCCTCTGAACATTATCTGAGGCTCAGTGAGTGTTCTGTACACATTATAAAATGAAGGACTCGTCTACACGGGGGCAGTGAGAGGAGTTAACCAGATGGACTCCACTGCCTTCCGTCACTTTGCAGACGGTCTCTTTCGGAGTTAGTGGCCTTAATTCAGTTAGGGCAGGTTTAGGTGAAGCCAAACTGGGATCTCGCTGTTTCTGAAGGAGATGATCAGCCCTGCAGCTGCAGGCAGTGTAGGTCATTTCCTTTGTGCTCATTTGGGCACTTTCAGTTGACCCGGGTTCGCTTTCTGGAGGGTCTCCTCAGATGGGCCTGTGTAGGCCGTGCCTGGGAGATGCGACCTGAGGTGAGCAGTGAAGGCTGGTGCCGGTGTCCCCTCGGCTGCATGGGGAGAAGCCTTGTCCCTGCTTCTCTTCTGCTTCTGGTGTGCTGCCATCATGGTGCTCACTCCAGACATGTCCCTGTGCCTTCCTGTCCCCACCACTGCCCTGCAGGCACAGGGATGGCAGAGGTCCCCTTCATCTGGTGGAGGCTGCAGAGCGGCGCCTTGTGGGAAAGATCAGCTGCAGTGCTGGGGGAGGGTGTGGAGATGGCTTGTCCAAGTGGATCTGTGGACAGGCTAGTGGTCACCCCATCACTTGTGGTCACCCCATCATGTGTGGTGCTTGGAGGTTGCTTCCTTTGGAGCTGGCAACCGAACTCCTGTAGACTTGGGAGATGTGGGGTGCCTTTGTGTGTCCAGAGTTTTGGGCTTACATCCTTTTCTGTCTTCAGTCAGAGATCCCACACACAGACACGCGTGCCAGGGCAGGCAGGGGTTTCCACAGGGTGGGTGTGGGAGAGTGGGGCCATGCTGTGCCACGATGCTGACATCCCTTTGTCGGGTGACATTCACAGGACATCGAGAAGACCATGAGCACGGCGCTGAATGAGCTGCGGGAGCTGGAGAGGCAGAACACAGCCAAGCAGGCCCCCGACGTGGTCCTGGACACACTGGAGCCCATGAAGAACCCCCCGATGGGTGCCACCAACTCGGAGCCCGCCAGCCCCCTCCACACCATCCTCATCCGGGACCCCGATGCTGCCATGCGGCGCAGTAGCAGCTCCACCACTGAGATGATGACCACCTTCAAGCCGGCCCTGTCAGCCCGGCTGGCTGGGGCTCAGCTGCGGCCCCCGCCGATGCGGCCGGTGCGGCCGGGGGTGCAGCACCGCTCCAGCAGCAGCAGCAGCTCGGGAGTGGGCAGCCCCGCCGTCACCCCCACCGAGAAGCTCTTCCCCAGCAGCTCGGCGGATAAATCGGGCACCATGTAGGCTGGGGGGGGGTCGCCTGGAGGGCGGGAGCGGGGCCGGTGGCTCGGCACCACGGGGAGCCAAAGCCCTGCTCAAGAGGAAGCTCTCCAGAAGGGGAACAAGCGCGTGACCGAGGCCCGGTGGCCAGTTGTACGTACGTGTGTGTGTATGTACATAGGTGTGCCCCATCCATGCAGAAACACTTCCCACGCTTGCAGTCCTACGTCGGGAGGAGACTGCGGGTCTACATGTTGGCACTGGAGAATACACTCTATATCTAGAAGTATATATTGAAAAACAAAAATGTACAGAATTCGGTGACTTCTAAAAAAAACGTAGATTTACCTCAGAAACTGGCTCTGAAATGTCCTCTCTAGAGACAGTGGGTTGAGTTGGGTTTTTTCCTGGGCTATTTGTGTGTGTGTGTGTGTGTGTGTGTGTGTGCGGGTACGCAGCGGCTCTGCGCCTGGCAATACAAGGCCCATCCTGGAGTTGATTTGCTGCCCCTCTCGGCGTTTGGGGAAAGAAAAAGAAAGGGAGCAGGGGAAGACAGGACACAGTGGGTCAGGTTCACTGCTGGCCTGCAGAGAAGAGCCAGGTGTCCCTAACTGCCGGTGTGTGGGACAGAGGAGGAGGCAGCTCCGTGACACCCTGGCCAGCGTCCCCCAGGGGCGTGGGGACAGAGGAGGAGGCAGCTCCGTGACACCCCGGCCAGCGTCCCCCAGGGGCGTGGGGACAGAGGAGGAGGCAGCTCTGTGACACCCCGGCCAGTGTCCCCCAGGGGAATGGGGACAGAGGAGGAGGCAGCTCCGTGACACCCCGGCCAGCGTCCCCCAGGGGCGTGGGGACAGAGGAGGCGGCAGCTCCAGCTCCCTCGGCTGCCAGGGAGGACGCAGAACTCGGATTTTCTCGAAGATTTCAGAGTGAACAAGGACAAACCTGTGGTGAAGCATAAATGGAGCAGCTTACACAGTTTCAGGATCCTTCATTTCCCTTTCCCCACACACTTCTTTTTTTTTAGTTTTTTGGGTTTTTTTAAAGAAAACCAACTGATGTTCTCTTGACCGCTGGGACCAGCCAGGCAAGGAGGCTTTGGTACAGCGACGTCCCCTGACTTGAGGTCGCACAGCAGTACGCGAGGGTCTTGATTCAGATTGTGTCTTCTTGCATGAAAAGCATGAGCCATATTTGACCATATCAGATGCGGAACGGATCTGATGGGGAGATATTTTGCACTTTCTGTACTGTACTATATAATACAACAGTTTGAGTTTATGCAAAAGAATCTACATTTTGTTTTTCCTCTGAACATGTAACCGAGAGAAAAAATATGCAGAAAGAGCTGGGGATTGCATGGTACTTTGTCTGGTAATGGAGTCTCTCCTGTACCCCCTGAATTCAAGACACTCTGTGCTTCTCCTGCTGCTTTTTTTTTTCCCCTCCTTGTACAGATGTCCATGCGATGACCCGTGGGTTAATCCGGTCGCTTCCACACGATCACGTCCAGCCCCAGCCTGACGCGGGCCCTGGTGAGTCTCCCCACGGGCACGGAGGAGCCGCGCTGATGGCTCCGAAATCTTCGTCCTTCCTCACCCCCATCTCCCGTCCCTGCCGCTGCCTCCCCCTGGGCACAGCAGCCCCCGAGCCCTCCTGCCCCCTCCGGCCTCACCTGCCCCTGCCCAGGGCAGGTTTGTGCCCCCCGATGGCTCCCTCTGGCCGGGCAGCATGTACCTCCACGGGCCGGGCACGCACCCGGCATCGTGCTGCGCTGCTTGTCCCCGCACACGTGTCCCCTGCGCCCGCTGCCGCCCGGGCCGCGCTGTGTATATATCGCTGTTCTCGCTTTAAACGCTGGGAAGTAGCTGTTAGCGTGTTAAACTGTACAGAACAACAAATAGGCTAAGAGTAGGTGAAAGCCAACGCCACTCACCAAATCCTTGCACTTAGTAGGTAGCTCAATGTAAAAATAAAACCCAATAATAACGATAATAATAATAATAATGATGATAAAAAGGAAATACCCCCCCCCCCCCCCGCCCTGAGCTGCAAAGCTGCCCTTTCCGTGTGCGGGGGGGGGAGAAGTCCTGTCCGTAGTGATCCTGTCATTGTTCCTCCCTGTAACGCTGTGAGGGGAAATGGTGTTTATGTGCTTGTCTATTAACATGCTCGACATTTGGAATTGCCACAATTAGTTCCTGTTGATGTTTATTTTTTTTCTCCATCGTTTCCCCCCCCTCCCAGTCCCGCCCCAGGCCAGCCCCGAGCTCAGCGCTGGGTGCGAGGGGCAGCAGATGTTGGCACCGTCTGTGGCTCTGGTCAGCGATGAACCAGCAAATGTGCTTTCAAGGTGGGGGGAGGAACCCATTTGGCACCAGAGTTCTGGATTCTGTGCCAGTAATTAAGTATGGGGTCGGGTTTTTTTTTCCATTTAGTTCCTGGAGAACATTCCCTTTGCCAGTCTTCTGGGTTTTTTATATACTTTAAAGATGACTTGAGAGCAAAGCCGTGTTTGTTAGGGGATTTTCTTTTTTGTTTTGTTGTTTTCCTCCCCTCTGACTTACAAGGGTACGGTACACGATCCAGTGTCTTTCTATTAAATTATTGCCTTTCATTTCCCTTTGGTTTGGTTTGTTGTGGGTTTTCGATACAATTGTTTTCTTATCTTTAAGTGCCTTTTTGAGCACCGGAACAAATGCTTGGAGTCATGTCCTGGGAGCTGTGCGCATCAGGATTTCCTTTGTGCAGAGGCTTTGTGCTGGGGTGATTGCTTCTGGAGTCCTTTCTCATTTGGTTTGTTTTGGTTTTTTTAAAGAAAAAAGAAAACCAAGCCGTTTTGTTGAAGAATAAACTACCCCTTTTTAATACGGTATTCACATCGTAGTTGTAACGACTGTAAATTTAAGGGAAGAAATGTATTTTTCTGTAAGCTGACTTGGCACAGAATGGAAGCACGAACGTTGTAGGAGTGTCTTAACTGGAACCTGCTCGTGTTTGATGAGTGTCTTTGCCCCCTCCTCGATCCCTCCGCAGGCGTAGAGCCTGTGGGCTGTGGAGCCGGCAGCGCCGCGGTGAGACCCCGCGGGGGACTGGGGCGGCCATGGGGGGCACATCTTCCTGGAGCAGTGGTTTCTCTGCTGTGCAGAGCGAGGGCCCGCTTCAGGCTCTGCTCCTGCAGACCCCCCAGCTCCCTGCCAACCTGCCCCAACCTGTCCCCTCCTGTCCCATCCCCTCTGGTAGTGCCGCAGCCACCTCAGCAGGGACATCTTGGCAGTTGCCCACCCTGCCCAGGGCTCGGTGTCACTGGAGCGATGGCACCCATGGCCGTCCCTCCTCTCTGTGCAGGCCCTTCAGCAGCATGTGCTGGTCCCCTGGGTGGTGGGCACAGAGCGCTTTCTTCCTTAGGCCGATGTCCCCTGGTAAGTGATTTTTGTGCCCCCTGCGCTGTGTGCTGTCACTAACGGGGCTGTGGTTCTCATGGTGTGGCAGGAGATGTCCCAAGGCCAATACAGGCTGCATCGGCTGGCGGGGATGGGTTTGTCTCCACTGGGAAGCCAAGGGCAAGGGCTGGCTGCCCGCCCTGTGTGACGGTCCTTCTCCTCTTCCTCCTCCTCCTCCTCCTCCTCCTCCTCCTCCTCCTCCTCCTCCTCCTCCTCCGGCGTTGTCTCTGTAACGTATGGTGAGATGCCGTACAGCTGGCGTGTCCGAGTGGCTCCTCTGTCCTGTACGCTGATGGTGCCGTGTAGATGAAGCCACTGGTTGGGTGTGGACTCATCCCGTTGAATAAAACTGCTTAACTTTTCTCAAAAACACCAGCTGTGGTTTCAGAGTATGTGGGGGCTCTGGGAGCCGTGTTGGGCCCGCACCCCTTCCCGCACCCGGCCCTTGAGGCTTCCCTCTCCCCAGTCCCCGCAGCCCTGGCCATGGGCAGGAGCCGTGCTGTCTGCAGTGTGGTGGCCCACGCAGCCCTGTCCCATGCCGTGGTGGTGATGGTGCAGGTGGCCATGTCTCCTTGGCTGCCCCCCCCAGTCCCCCCTTGCCACTCACCATGGTGGGCCTGGCTGACACCACGGCGTTTGTTGGGATGAAGCGCGGAGAGCACAGATGGGCTCCTTCCTCCCAGCCTTGGGCACAGGGTGGAAATGGGCAGGGAAGAGAGCTGTCAGCCAGTTAAAAAAGCAAAGCACCTCCAGGGGGTGAGAACTTGCCCGTTTCCTCTGGTGTGGGAGGGCCTGTGCTGCGCTACTCCAGCCGAGGCGCACCCCGCCGTTCTTCTACCTGTTCCTGAAAATGCCGTCGGGTAAAACCAACAGGGTCGTTCCTCCGTTTTACTCTGGGCAAATCTTTGCCTCGGAGCTGGCGGCGCTGAGAGCCCAGTGACCGCTGGGGGAGGTGTCTCAAGCTCCTCCTGGGGGTGATGGCTGGTGGGGAAGGGCCCCCCGTGCTGCCCCAGCCCCTGGGTGCAGGAATCCCTTCCACCCCATGGTGCCTTCCTCGGGCTATTAAATCCCTGTGCCAATCTGCTGCCTCCCGCCCTCGGGCCCCTCCTCACTCCCCACTGGGGAAGGCTGGTTCGGGGGGAAAGGGGTCCGGGAGGATGGCAGCCTCCACCTCTGCTCCGGGGAGACCTCACCCCCGCCTGCAGGAGCTGCCCAGGACCCCCGGCAGGAGGAACATGGGCTCAGTGTGGCCCGGGGTGGCACTGAGCAGGGACAGCAGGACCGTGCCACTGCCGGGCGGTGACTGCAGCGGGGACAGGGTCCCTCCCTGAGCAGCCTTCGCCGCGGGCAGGGGCTGCGGCTGGGGGTTTATTCAGGGCCTGAATTGTGTTTATTTTCAGTGGTTTTTCTGCTGTGGGTTCATGACTTCCCTTGCCTTCCCGTCCTGGGGGTACAGAGGAGTGGAGACCCCCCCCGATTCCTTCAACCCGCCCTGGGTGCGTGGTGGCTGTGGGGACAGTGGGGAAAAGGAAAAGGAGGGAGAGGGAGGGGGAGAAGGGGGGAG
>VZTM01017264.1:643447-687784 GCA_013400555.1 Jacana jacana | reverse complement strand
TGGCCTCCTCTGGCCCTGCTCCAGCAGCTCCATGTCCTTCTGATGTTGGTGGCCCCAGAGCTGGAGGCAGCACTTAGGGAGGGACCCCTCAGAGCGGAGCAGAGGGACAGAATCCCCCCTGGCCCTGCTGGCCACGCTGCTGGGGATGCAGCCCAGGGTGCAGGTACCTTTCTGGGCTACGAAAGTTGACAATCGTTAATTGACAGCCACAGAGCAGCCTGCCTTCAGGAAGAGTCCATAACTCTCTGAGTATCTATATAATTGGGAGCTGGATGATGCTCCTGAGCGTGAAGGTCTCTGTTCTTATCTGTGGGATGTGCCTGTGGTCAGTCTCTTTAATAATTCAGTGCGGTGCTGAGTGCTTCTTGGGTAACAGCCTGTTCCGCGGGAGCAGCAGCCCCTTTTCTGGCCGGACAACGAGCGCAGGTGCCGCGTCTGTAGCTGCACCGCAGGCCCTTGATTCAGGGTGGCACGTGCTGGTCCTGGTGCGATGGGCTCCATCTGGCCCGTGTTGCAGGAGGAGGGAAGATGCCGCAGCCGTCGGAGGAGACTGCACGTCCCTCACTCCCAGCTGCGGCGTGATGCGATGCGGGGCTGGTACCGATGTGCTAATTGGGTGATTGCATAGACCCCTGGGACACTGTTCCATGTGCAAGCACTGGGTACCCCCCTAAAACACCAACTGGCCACACCTGAGCATGCTTCTGCTTTGCTGAGCCCTGGGCCAGTTCCTCCAACGGGGCTGGTTACCTGGCTGAACCGGGGATAATCATTAACTCTAACTATAAATAACAAGTTGAGAGTTTTCACCTGATTTCTATGGGGCAAACGCAGCATTTGCATTTAAATGAGCTTTCCACCCTGCTGCACACTGGCATCCGCCTGCGCTCCCCTCCCAAGTGGAAAGCACAACGAAGGGGTGTCAGTGCTCCCCAGTCTGGCCTGTCGGAGCCAGCACTGGGCAGTGACGCTGCGCCCCTCGCGCCCTGGGAGCGTGCCAGCTCTGGGATGGTGAGACCCGTCAGAACAACGTGGGACTTGGGACCAGGAGAAACCTCCAGCTGGAAGATGCCCCAGAAGCAGACCAGGTCGGGGCACACCGAGTCACTCTGCTCCAGTTCTGTGCTGTGCTGCTCAGCGTGGTGTCAGGGCAGGGGGCTGTGGGGAGCTCAGCTGCCCCTCTGAGCTGGGGACTGGGGAGCAGCTCTCCCTGGAGCTCCAGAGGGATGGTGGTGCCTGAGGGACCTCTGTGGTGGGTCTTGCTGATGCCCCTTGCTGGAAGGTGTCACAGGGATTTGGAGACAAGCTAGGTGATAAAAAAGGAGGGGGAGGTACAATCACAGGATCTGTGTTCCTTATTTCTTATCAGCAGGGACCATTGAGGAAGAATTTGCTGTATTTTTGGGAGCACATCCTTCAGTCACTCTCCTGACTGAAGCTGGTGACACTTTTACCCGAGGGAGGCAGGGCTTCAGGTAAAGGTTTCAAAGTGCTTTCCAAAAGAGCTCCAGACGGGTATTTTTGCCCACCCTGTATTGTAGAGCCACTCAGAGGGTCCCACTACAGAAATGTCTACAAATGCCTTAGAGGAGATTCACCGTGACACCCTCCAGCAAGGGGCATCAGCAAGCCCCACCACACAGGTCCCTCAGACACCACCATTCCTCTGGAGCATTCCATGATTACGGAAATCTCTACAAATGTGTTACAGGAGATATTTCTCCTCCAGGATTTTGGCCAGGAAAGGGGAGAGGGAACTGGAGGCAAACTCACCCTTTGGGTACCGAGAGCCACTTCATCCTTGCTAGTTATCTGTGCCTTTATCTCAGCCTACTCCCCTGCTGCTTACTGAGACGGGCATCGGGATACCAATGTACGGCCTCAGCATCGCCCTGGGTATCCCCCAGGTCTGCTGGGTGCTGCCCCGCCAACCTGAGCCTATGCAGGTCCAAGGAGAGCTGATTTGCAGGCAGATTTGCACGTGTGTGCATGGTTGTGTTTCCGGATGCAAACTGTGTGGCACAGAGATGGAGGTGATCCACGTGGCCTGCAGGGTGCCACGGCTGCCGGGGGGACACGGGGCAGATGTGGCCGTTCACTGCGCCGCCCCGGAGCCCCTCAGGACAGGGGGGCACTGCCACCAACCCCAGCAAGGGGACACGGGACCAGCGTCCTCTCCAGCCCTATCACTGCCCAGGTCTCTTGTGTGAGAGGGGTGTGGGGTCCTCGCCGTGCTGGGGGGGCTCTGTCACTGACACCCTCGAGTAGGTTGTGCCAGGCTGCTGCCTCCGCCCGAGACTGGACAGACAAAATCAGTGTATTTTTTTAAAAACTAGGTCGTTTGGTCACTTCCGAGTATTTCACCGGGTGTTTTTGTCCTGGTGCCAGGGGCCAGGGGCAGTTACTGCCTCGCACAGGAGCTCAGCTTTCTCCAGAAGAGCTTTTTTCTCAGCGTTCCTTAATACCGAGACTTGGGTGTTTCATTAGAAGGGAAATTCAGCAAAGAACACACAAAGGGCACGACAGCAGGCAAATGATTTGTAAATAATCTTTCCTCAAGCTTGACTCTGAATCTTATCCGAGCCAGTTATTGCAGCTGAAACTCGCTGTCCTTGTCCCCAAGATCGGAAATTTGATGCATTTTCAGTGGAACTAACTCAAACAATGGTGCCAGCGGAGGAATGGAGCTGATCTGTAATCTGGGAGGGGAACCTGATGTATTCTTTCTTTTGCAAAGCAGTTGCTGTAACCGAAGAAGCCTGTCCTTTGTGAAAGATGTGCATCCTGGCATATTATCTCTGCTGCAATATATTTTTCATAGGAAATTTGATGATAACGTTGTCTTGAGTGATGGTGTGCAGAGGGGCCAGGGCCCCTGGCCTGGCTGGGCAGGAAGAAATGCAGTATTTCACGGAGCACACGTGCCTCTGCCCTGGATCTGCAAGGGACCCCAGTTGTTTTTCAGACGCCATCGACTGGGAAAGCAGCTCCCATTGATTCCTCCTTGAGGACTCTCCTGTTTCCTTCTTTTCAGTAGAAGCTTTTTCCTTGTAAATTATCGACTTCTGAGCTAAACCAGAGAAGCCTGAGGTGGAGGGAACAGGCGTGCGCTGAACTTGCTTCCAGTGTGACAGTATCAAGGAGCAAGGTGTTAATCACAATGAAACGTGGCGTGTTTGTCATTACTGTTTTTAAGACGGTCTTTGCCGTGACACGGAGCAGGATGGCTCCTAAGGGCAGCGGGAGAGGCAGGGCAGCCAGGTGATCCTGTCATCTGTTCTTCTGCTATTTCCCTCTCTTTTATGCCTGTCCCATTATTATGTCCTTGCCTTTCATGAGAGGATCATCCACCGTGAACAACCCGGTTGTTCCTAGGTATGATGAAAGGAGCAGGAGATTTCAATGGCAGACTAGGACGAATGCAGGAGAACTTGTGCCCTGAGGCAGCGTGTCTCTGTCATCTTCCAGTTGGTCTTGCAATTGCTGCTCTTGGCTTTCTTTTGTTTCTAGCATCCGTCCCCCCTCTCCTCCCTCCTCGCAGGGAAGCAGCTCCCTGGCCCCGAGGAGCCCTGCCCTGGGCGACAGGACTTTGCTCTGCTCTTGGCTGGGACTCGCAGGCAAGGGATGGGGCTTGTGTTGGGGTGCTGGGAGGTGCCTGGTCTCTCCCCAGGCTCTGGTGGGACCTGCCAGATCTACCACAGTGGAGATGTGTCCTGGCACAGCCCCTAGCACTCTCCAATGGACTGTCAGCCTAGGGATGTATTACCCAACACTTGGGGTGGGGGGAAATAGTGCTTATGGCACTGAATTATCAGCACTTGTACAATAACGGGGTGAGAGAGATTTGCAGGGGGAGGTGGGGGATAATGTCCTGTCTGTGAAGGGGCCAGGTCTATTACAGTGGGAGGGAGCTTGCAGCATCCCCAGCCGCCTCCTGCGCCCCTCAAACGCCCAGAACCATGTCCTCACTGCCGGCCAGTCTTTGGCTGGGCTGGGCTGAGAATTCCCTCTGCCCATCAGCCCCCCAGGAACCCATGGGACTGCTTTTCTGCTGAGCTGGTCTCTTCACTGGAAAACCAAGATAAACCCCCCATTTTCTCCTTCTGGAACCACTTCGGGTGCTGGTGGGATACACAAGGTGGGACCAGTCATCCCTCGGTCCCGCTTTTGAAGAGGCTCAGCCCTGCACTGCACATTTAACTTTGCACATGAGTCTGGAGTGATTCTGCTGGAGCTGGGAGCACAGCCGTGCCCCGACCCTGGTCCAGCCATCTCCAGGATAATTAATTGTCAAGAGATGCTCAGAGGATAATTTGCCTTTTATTTAGGTGGATCCAATAATTCAATACATAGGTGGATCCAAGCGCCACTCACTGTACATGCTCTAAAGGTGCACCTAAGGGCAGTCTCTCACTCGTGCTCGTGGCTAATGAATCAAAATCTGAGGGAGAAATGAAATGGAAGAGAAATGGTGGCAGAATTTAGAGTGATTAATGCTTTGAACCTGGCCTTGAAGTGCAGCAAGTGCTTTCAGTCTTGCTGAGTGAATTAAATAATCCACATTAGTACTATGTTTTAATTTTTGTATTCCTGTGTAAAGACATTAAAGTGCTTTTAGCAAATGAGGTAAAGATTTTCCATCCATGTTTAGAACAAAAATGGTGCCATGGCATGCCCAAAGCCCTCAGCCAGCTCGTGGCATGGGGCTGTGTGTGGCTGTATCCCCCCACCCCAGCCTCTCCTGTAGCACCTCTGAGTCTGAGTGACCTGAACATCAGTGCCACGGGTCACCATGGCCACCTGCACCCAGCCATGGGCCACACTGTGGAGCCAGCAGCAGCCTGGGGTGGTCATCTGTCCCTTACAGAGGGGAGCAGCCCTCCTGGTGAGAGCCAGGGCCCCGTGGGATGGTCTGGGGGTGCCTGGATAAGGGGTCATAGAATCATAGAATCACCTAGGTTGGAAGGGACCCTTGGGATCATCAAGTCCAACCATCAGCCCTACTCTACAAGTTCTCCCCTACACCAGATCCCTCAACACCACATCCAATCTACTCTGAAACACAGTCAGGGATGAGGACTCCACCCCCTCCCTGGGCAGCTGATTCCACTGACTGACCACTCTCTCTGGGAAAAACTGTTTCCTCATGTCCAGCCTAACCCTACCCTGCTGCAGCTTGCAGCCATTCCCTCTTGTTCTGTCGCTCATTGCCCGTGAGAAGAGACCAGCACCAATCTCTCTGCAATGCCCTTTCAAGCAGTTGTAGAGAGTGATGAGGTCTCCCCTCAGCCTCCTCTTCCTCAAACTAAACAACCCCAACTCCCTCAGTCGATCCTCATAAGCCTTATTCTCCAGGCCTCTCACCAGCTTCGTTGCCCTCCTCTGCACTCGCTCCAGCACCTCGATATCTCTCTTGTGCTGAGGTGCCCAGAACTGGACACAATACTCAAGGTGTGGCCTCACCAGTGCTGAGTACAATCACCTCCCTGCTTCTGCTGGTCACACTATTCTTTATGCAAGCCAGGATGCCCTTGGCCTTCTTGGCCACCTGGGCACACTGCTGGCTCATGGTCAGCCGCCTGTCGACCAGCACCCCCAGGTCCTTTTCGGAGGGACGTTGGAGACCCTGCCTTTGGCTCGGGCAGGGCTGCAGGTCTCTGCCCTCACCGGTCCGGCACTGCCCTGTCCTGCCAGCAGCCGCTCTGTTGCCTTGCCTGTGTTGATAAAGGTATATATTAATTGCTAAGGCTATACTTTAAATGCCTCTCATCACTTGTGGCTGGACCACATCCACCTTGGGCCATTGAGGGCATTGTTTTCTCCTCCCCAGTGCCCCCTCTCCGTGGGGCTGTCTCTGGCCCCCGTGGGGCTGCAGCAGAGCCAGCACAGCCCGAGTCAGGCGGCGGAGACTTCCCCGGGTGGGTGCCGGTGTGTTTTGGAGCCGTTCCCTGCGAGCATATGTTTAATTTCCTGTGGAGAGGGGAAGGGATTTGCCAGCAGAGATAGATTGATTCGTGAGGCTGGCAAAGAGTGAATTGCCCTGGGTCAGCCTGGCAATAGCTCATCAGCGTGGGGGCAACTGGCACCAGTTAGCGCTGCTGCGGTACGTGCTGGGCTCGAGTGCGCTCTGGTTTCAGTTTTAATGTTAGTATTTTTATTTGGATGTCCCCTTTCCTGCTCCAGCATGTCACCAGGTCAGTCTTCTCCCATCTCCCCAGTGCTGAGGTGGGGTGCTGGGGAGCCCGGCTGCTTGCGGGTGCTGCCGGAGCGATGCCACCAGGGCAGGAGGGCTCTGCGGCCACAGACCCCTCCTCTGCAGGGGTGTTTGAGGAGGCTGGGGGGGTTTCACAGAGCCAGCCCCCAACGCAGCGTCCACATGCCTGAGACCCCCACAGGACAGGTTTCTGAGCTGGAGTGAACCTGCTGCAGCCCCTGAGCCTGGTGCTGGGGCTGTGCTCAGCCGGCTGCTGCAGGGAGGGGAAAACATCAGTATTTCCCCAACTTTTGTTAACTCTTGTTTTTTTTCTCCCCCTTAATATGCACCTGCCGGCTGGCTCTCTACAGAAAGATTGGAAAACCAGATTTCAGCAGGCCTTAGGGACTGCAGCATTATCCATCTTCTGTAAACACCGCAGAGCTGCGGGGAGCTGGAAACCTGTGTGTGACTGCAGCCCGGCTGAGAGCCGCGCCGCGTCCCGGGGGCACCTCAGCGTCGCCTCACGTGTCGGGATGGGGGGGCCCCCGGCGTGGAAACCTGTGGGTTGATGTGCTAAATGAGAGCAAAGTGCAGGAAATGGAATCTGCTGGATTTTAAATACACCTGGAGATCAGAGCGAGCATTGCGGGGAAAGCAGCCTTGCTCCGTGCGACAGAGACACTTCATCCCTCCCCAGGAACCCGTAGGAGATGTGTGCTTGGAGTGCTTGATGCTACAAAATCAATGGAGGGTTGTGGCTTGGAAATGTAGCTCCAGCACTGGAGCAAAACTCATCCCAGCCCTTTAAATCTAATCCTGAACCGTTGCCAGCATCCAAAGGCCAGACACCCTCTTGACAGCTCCTAATTCCACCCGAGTGACCATCAGTATGAATAAGACACCTCTCCACTGACATGCAAATGCATTCGGTCCCATTTAACAAAGATAAATACCTTAATTAAGATAACCAGCCACCTGGGGGATTTTGAAGATGAGATGAGCGTGAGCTCAGCAGTGAGAGCCTGGTGCAGATGCTTTGGCTGCTCTTCCAGAAAGGCTGCACCATCTCTGATGGCTGGGGTGGGATGTGGGGCTGCAGCTCCTGCGAGGCCTCCTGCTACCCAAGATGCTCCCCATGGCAAAGGGCTATTGCTGGTGCTGGCCACCAGCCCAAGCCTCCCTCCGCTGGCCCAAAGCAAAGGTGCTCATTTCCCACCCTGATTTGTCTCAGCTGCAGGCAATAAATGATGTTGACATCTTGGGCAGGTTCAACCATCCCCCTGGCATTAGCAGGGCCTGTTGTGATAGCATGAGGGGTGATGGCTTTAAATTGAGAGGGAAGATTTAGACTAGAGAGAAGGAAGAAATGTCCTGGGAGGGTGGTGAGAGCCTGACCCAGGTTGCCCAGAGAAGCTGTGGCTGCCCCATCCCTGGAGGAGTTCAAGGCCAGGTTGGAGGGGGCGTGGAGCAACCTGGTCTGGTGGGAGATGTCCCTGCCCAGGGGATGGCAGGGGGTAGTACTGGGTGGGCTTTAAGGCCCTTTCCAACTCAAAGCAGTCTGTGTTTTTATGACTCTTTGGAGGCTCACTGCTACTGGGGGAGCTGGGGGAAAGAGCAGGGGAGGGAGTGTGGGCTGCTGGCCAGCAGGCAGGTTTCAGCAGAGGCTGCACTGGGAGGGATGGTGAGGGGGGTCGGGATGCAGTGTTAAAGGCAGGGGACTGCGCTGCAGGAGAGAAACAGCAGCAGGGACACAGCGGTGGGGATGCCTGTTGGAGTGATGGAATGGGAAGGTATGAGAGGATGTGCTTGTGTCTGGCTGGGGTGGGCAGCCTGGTCAGGAGAGAGACTCTGCTGTGTGCCGAGGTGGCAGTCGTCTCCTTTTTGCTCTCCTCATGCTTTGAAGCATGAATGTGTTCCGTGTCCCATGGCTGGTGGCAGCATGGGAGCCCTGACAGGTGGCCACGGTCCTCTGACCGTGTCCCTTGTGTCCTGAGCCCAAACCCCAGTGAAGTGTGCCTCAGCAGGGACAGGCACCTAAGGGGCTGGAAGTCAAGTGTGCTCAGTCACTGAAACACGGGGCTGTGTTCCACGGCTGGGGTTTAGAAGGCTCTGTACCTCCTCTTGCTGTGCTGCTCGGCAAAAGAAACGGAGTTATTCCTTGCAGGAGCAGAGCCCCAGCTCAGCAGCTTTCTCTGACGTCCCAAGACCTCCCAACTGCCCCCCCACCAAAATGACCTGGGTGCAGGGGCCCTCAAGAAGCCTCCAGGGTGAGATGCAGCTTTTTTAATTAAAGAAATGAAAAAAAAAACCAAAAAAACAACCCCAACAAAAAAAGAGCCTTACATAAGTCAAACCATCTGCTTGTGTATGACTAATGCCTTCCCTTCTCCCTCCTCCCCTGGCCTGGTAACAGAAGTTCACAGGAATTATATAAATGATTGTTTCCTGTAAAAAGTTATACATTGTTCATAGGTCTTCTGGGGACAAACCTCGCCCTCCACCATCCATTGCTTGGTGGTGTTTGCTAATAGCAGTGGATCCAGCTGACGAAGGCACCCTGCCTTGCTGCAATGAGCCGATAACAACAAACTCCAAACCCATTGTTCCCGGGCTGGTGGCTGCCAGGGTGGCTTCACTCCTGCCAGAGTCAACTGAGCTGGGAACATTGTCTGTGTTTTAAGGCAGAGGTTATGGATGGGTGGCGTTGACAGCTGAATTAGCTGGGCGCCAGTGGTGAGCAGTGGCACTGCTGGTACCCTCCCAGAGCAGCCAGCAGGGTGTTGGTGCTGTGACACCATGGGGATAGGGCACCCTGGGCTGCATCCCCAGCAGCACGGCCAGCAGGGTGAGGGGGGGATTCTGCCCCTCTGCTCTGCTCTGGGGAGACACCCACACCCACACCCTCCCTCCCACCAAGTGCTGCCTCCAGCTTTGGGGTCACCAACAGCAGAAGCACATGAAGCTGTTGGAGCGGGGCCAGAGGGGGCTGGGGCTGGGGTGCTTCTGCAGCCGATGTCCTTGCCCCAAGCAGGGCTCTGGCTGTGGCTGAAGCTGCTGGCCGGCTGCAGCGTCTCTCTGGCTTCCAAGCATCACACCTCGCAGGACACGCTGTGGGTTTCTGCTTTTCTGCGCTCTGGGAGGTGCAAGTGCTGCTGGCGTTACTAATGGACTTCTGCTTTTAGCCTGACTGCTACAGGCTTCTCTCCCACTGCCAAAATCATGGAGTCAATTAAGTAATTACCTGGTGTTTCGGTTGTCAACAGGGAAGGCTTTTTGTTTTTCACAGCTGGTATCAAACCCTCCGTGTGACTCCCCCCCCTGCCCAGCAGTGACCATTTGTCCCAAGGGCTCTGCCCTGGGGCTTGGGGAGGACATAGGGGTGATGGAGCAATGCGAGGGGCTGGGTGTGGGTGTGGGGGGAGATGTGAGGAGCTCGGGGCACCCTCCTGCCCCTGGAGCCAGGTTTGAGAGGTGGCACAGGACACCCACCGGTCACCCGGCTCCTCCACTTGCCGCTGGTGCGGAGCGTGATTCCCGGACAGAGGAGGTGGATCCCCTCGCTGGCCAGGAGAATGCAGCATTTCAGTCAACTTCTGGATTTTAGAGAAGAATAGGCTTTAAAACCTGAACAAATTTCACTGCCCTGAGAGGCCGCAGCTTGGACAGAGTCACCCAGCTCAGGGCAACACGAGCTGCGAGTCCTGAGGCTGACGATGCTTTGGCCCCTTCCCAGTGGAGCACGGCCGGTCCCTGGGAAAGGAGCACAAAGCACAGCCTGCCCTAGAAAGCCCTTCTCCTTCGGAAGGAGATCCTTAAAATGTACACCCACCTGTCAGTTTCTCTTTATAATTTATTTCTGCTCTACGTATTTCTATGAATATGACTTTTTTATTTTGCCTGGGATTGTTTCCAAGTTGCTGTCTAATTAAATTTTTAAATTGTTTCTATTATACTAGCTGACATACAGAGATAAACCAGAAGGTTTGAGGAGGTTTTTTTAGAGTATTAATTTTTATAATTTCTTAGTGTAAACTATAGAGTAATCTCCAAATTGTCTGGAGGATGAAACAAAGGTAATTTTATGGGAATAACGTTTAAAGGGGGATTAGAAGACTGAAGATAATTGAGAAATTGTTTTCAAATAACAATGTACAGTCTCTGCATGAAGCACCATCAGATTCAGGGTTTGGTTCATACAGCTTTGCCTCCAACAGCATCTTTCTTTTGAAGCAAAGGGAAAGTGAAGCCCTGGCAGCTCCTTAGTGCGCAACGGGCACTGGGGGTGGGAAGGGCAGTGGCTCTGACTGGGTTCCCAGCGGGGTGCCGGGGCTGAGGGAGCTGGTGACAGCCCCTGGGGGCTTAGTCTGTGCCCACAGTGGGCCCTCAGGAGGTATTTTGGGGAGGAGAATGGCTTCTGCGCTGTGGCTGTGGGAGCATCGGGATGTGTCTGGTTTGCTCGGGCTGCGAGAGGGGACTCTGGAGAAAGAACTCCCTCCTGCTTAGTAAGAGGTATCATAAGGGAATAAATGTCATATCATCCTTCTTCCTGCTTTCTCTGTTTCTTGTCAGAATGGGCTCTTGAGATGCTTAAGCTTATTAAAACCTCTCCTGTGGACTCGTGCTCCCGTGGAAAGCAGAAGGGAAGCACACAGCTTGCAGAGAGCTGAGCAGAAACACCAGCCTGTGTGCAGGGGACTGATGCTCAGAGCCTGCTGGTGTCAGAGAAGGGGCCACAGGCTGTATCCTGCCATCCAGCAGCCTAAATCCGTCCCTGCAGAGGGGGCTCTGTCTTCCCCCACCGCCTCAGTGCCAGCTCCAGCAACTCTCTTGCCGTTTTCCTTGGGTGGCTGCTGCCTGCCATCCCTCTGCCTTTATCCCATTGCACCTTGGCCAGAGAACTGTGATTTACTCCCAATGAAATGTTAGTAGCAAAAAGAATAGAGCCAGTCTGATTGTTTTTCCTTTGGAAAGTGGGTGAGTGAGCAGTGTTGCTTACCAGGCTCCAGCTAATTTGGCTTTTGGTCTATTTTGCAGTTATTCACCTGAATTTCCAACCTGCGCTCTTTGCTGTCGGTGCAAATAGTGGAAGAAACCCTAAATCTTGCCACATACCATTAAGTGAAGGGAAACCCTGCGAGTCAGTGGTGTTGTCTAGGGTCATCTCAAGTGTTCCCAATTCAACATATCCCCCCGCACACCAGTTCTCCCCATCCCACTCCTGCACTCCCCGGCCCATGCTGGTCCTTGCCCGAGCACTCCTGCTGAGCTCAGGGGCTTGTACCAGGAGAGGGGAGTGTGGGCTGGAACCCTGGCGTTGGGAGCAGGGGCAGGAAAGAGACTTCCAGCTTTTGTTGGAGTGGCTCAAAGAGACGAGTTTGCCACAAAATCGGTCGAATGCACCGGTTCTTCCTCGAAGTGGGAAGTATGGGAAAAGAAACCATCGGGAAGTTGCTGAGGAGGAGAAACCCGCTCTCCCATGTATTTTGTCTGAGTAGCTCCTTCTGCCAGAAGAGACTCCCCGTTCAATAGTGAAGTGTTTTATAGCGAAGAACGCCTCCTGACTGCTGCCCGTGAGCTGATGTATGGGAGAAGAAGCGCCAGCAGTGGGGCTGATTAGCCACAACAAATGATGCAACCCAGAAACCATGTCAGCCACTGAGCGTGAGGACGGCTGACGGGAGGAAAATCTCATTACTGGGCTGGGGAGAGCGGCCAGGAGCCGCAGCGTTCAACATCCAAATGTGCAAATCAGCCGCTGTGAAAGGCCCCGCTGTGGGGAACACGCGCCGTCTCCATCGCGGTGCAGATGGGAAAGCAGAGCCCGTTGGTTACAAAGGACGGCCCGGGCTGGGGGTCTGTCCGAGAAGACAACCCCGCTTCCCCAGGGGGCATTTCGGGCTCGTGGCTGTGACACCCGGCCATGGGGGGGCTGGGGCCTGAGCCCCCCCCAGCACAGCCAGCCTTCTGCGCGGCCACAGGGGCCAACAGCAGCACAGAGGGCTTGGCTGCAAATGTGATGAAGAAACGTCGCACCTTACGATGGTAATTCCTCCCCTCCAGAGCTGGGGCTGCTGGACTGGCTGAAACCACCTGGTTTGTCCTCATTTCTGAGGGCTCTGGCATGGGTAGGACCAGGGTCTCAAGCACTTACCGCAGACATGTTAAAAAGATGTACGTGGGGGTTTTCTGGGCTGGGGTCTCTTTAGCAAATAATAACTTTGCCCAGAAACAGTTTTTATCAGCTTTGAATTGTGCCCATGGGGAGAAAATCCATAAATTTAACAACATATGGAAGATTTCTTTTCTTACAATTAGATAACAGCACGTAAAAGGCAGGGGACAGGGACGGCGACCACAGCTCTTCCCAATTAGGGCGTATGTCCGTGTATGGACGTATTCACTGCTGCTTGCTCAGTCAGAGATAATTAATTAGCAGAGATATCTGATTAAATTTCAAATTAGAGAAGGACAAATATCATACAAGTTCATGTATC
Organism: Jacana jacana; assembly: GCA_013400555.1. NCBI lineage: Eukaryota > Metazoa > Chordata > Aves > Charadriiformes > Jacanidae > Jacana > Jacana jacana. Next base: position 675,094 of record VZTM01017264.1, on the reverse strand, counting down.
TGAATTTTTCAGATAAAGCTGGAAATTTTCAGCCAATTTTTTGGTGGGAAGAGAGTATTAAACCTCTATTATGGAAGGGGGATCACTCTCATTGGGCACCGAATTAGAAAACCACTTTATTTTGAATTTATCAAAATGGAATGTCCCTACTTTTTATTGCAAGAGTCATTATTTGGAAAACAGAATTAAGAGGAAGGGCAAAAGGCAAACCAGAGGCGGCAGCAGTAGAACTGCTTAAAATTAATTGTGGCAATCTCTAGTTAATATGAACCAAGTATTTTTTAAAAAGTGTGGAGTTTTCCCTGTAGGTGTACCTTTCACTCCCATTGAATTTGGGTGTGGAAACAGTCTTGGAATCTCGGCTCTACCCTGGGCAGGAAGGGAGTTTTCTTTGCAGGCTGAGTTACGGGTCTCTATTTATCACCATCCCGGGAGCAGGCTCCTTTCTGCACTGCAACTACCACAAAGTGGCTGGAGCTGGTTTTCCTGCAGGTGCTCTGGTTATAAATTGCTCATTCATTCCCTGTTTATTTTCCCCACTAATACATATATCCAGGCATAAAAAGGCTAAGTTGACTGGGAGCCAAAATTGCCTGTTCATAGTTCTCTTGTTCTAGCTATTTTACAACCCGTTTATTTGATGAGCAGCAGTTACCCCAGTAAAACGAGGAGACAAATGCACGGTAGGTGACACATCCAGCAGCATGAGGAGCAGCGAGAGGCGCAGTAAGCCAAGCTGTGATTCAGGGAAATATATCTTCCCTGGCTGCCGGAGACTCATCAGCATCTTGGCGAGACAACACTGTCAGCGCTGGGACCGCTGACGCTGACTAACGAGGAGGCGAGTGGGGATGGGGGGTTCTGGGGGGAGTGGGACAGGATCCTGCCCTTGGGGCTTCCTGCCCTCATGAGGGTCCGGGGGGAATGGGATGGGGGGTCTCTGGGGGAGTGGGATGGAGTCCTGCCCTTGGGGGTCTGTAGGGGGAGCAGGATGGGGTCCTGCCCTTAGGGGGCTCTGGAGGGAGTGGGATGGGGTCCTGACCTTGGGGAACTCTGGGGAGAGCAGGACAGGGTCCTGCCATCAGGGGTTCCTGCCCTTGGGGGTCTCTGGGGGGAGTGGGATGGGTTTCTGCCCTTGGAGGCGCTCTGGGAGGAGTGGGATGTGCTCCTGCCATCAGAGGTTCCTGCCCTTGGGAGTCTCTGGGGGGAGCAGAACAGGGTCCTGCCCTCGAGGGGCTCTCGAGGGAAAGGGATGGGGTCCTACCCTTGGGTGGCTCCAGGCACAAACTCCATAGCCAACTGCAGGGTTGGATGGCAAAAGCTATGTTCCTAATTAAACCAAAGCTGGAAAGTGCTTGAGGGCGGGCAGAGCCCAGTGAAAAGGTATTCGCTCCCTCCTGTGCTTGTGGGTAATTAATGGTGGGAAAATAAATCACCACATTATGGGGCAGCAGCAGATTTGGGGAACACTGTGTTCTCAACCTGGCCTTGCTGCCAGCTCTTCCACTCCTTCATGTGGAATTTAACATTTCCTTAAGTCCACAAACACCTGCTGGGCAGAAGAGATTGGGGCTAGAGCTTTGATTTAGATTTCATTTCAAGGCTTTTCCTTTCAAAGTCATGTTTTTTACCTTGCCTATCTTTTGAAGTACTGTGATTGCATTGGGAAGGTGGCTGCTTGGTCCCTGGGGACACCAGTGGGGACCAGGACACAGCCACACCACTCGGGCTCTCAGCGAGTCAGTGAGATCACACCCAGCCTCTCCCCGTGCCCCCTCTCCCACTCCCTGTGCCAGGGGCGATGTCCTGCCCCCAGAGTGGTGGCTCAGGGGCGGTTTCTGTGCCAAGCGTGTCCTGGCTGTGTCACCAAACTGTGGGTACCATCGCCCTTCCGGAATTTTGGCAGAAGAAAGAGAAGGTGGTGGGAAGGCAAGAACCCAGCTGAGACTCTTCAGTGCCAGTGCGGGGAACCACCTTGCCTCTCTCTGGGTGCTAATCAAGTGTGTTTTCCATTATCCAAATTGGTTTTTTCTTCTGGAGAAGCTCATTTTAAGCAGGTGCTGGTGATGCTGCTGCTGCTCTTGCATCCCTGGGACTGAGCTCTGGAGCCCTGGGACACAGCCCGTCCTGGCAGCTGGCACCGCCTGTGGGGCAGAAGCCCCAGTTTTTGCTGAGGTCAAGTGAAAGAAAAGAGATTGTCTTCCCCTCTGGTTTGTTCACCTAATACAGCATTTTAGACATGGTCTTGTCTTCCTCTGGAGTGTTGTATTTTGGCTACTGTAGGACTGAGGGAGGTGAAATGCTGCCTCGCTCCCTGTTCCCAAGGCAGAGGAGATGTTCCTGCGGCTGCTGTAAGTATTTAAACGTAGCTGTGTGGTAGAGATTGGGTTCTGTGGATCTTACCTTCGGGATTTACAGATTTATTCAGTAAATCTGACCCCCAGGCCCAGTCGTAGCTCAATGCACGGCTGTATTTCCTGCCTGGCCCTGCCTGGTGCTGCTCTCAGTGTCCCCAGCCGGGGGGAGCAGAGGAGCTGTGCCACCCCAGCTCTGCGAAGCCTGAGAACAGCTCCCTACCCAGGAACAGGGGGAGGCATCGATGAAACGATAAATACAGCTGCACAACAAACCAAACACAATCTCTAGCAAAAGAAAAAAGCCCCAGCAATGAGGCTTTGGTGAGGAATCAGCAGAGGCTGGCCCAAGAGGCCAGGAGCAATTCGTATCCCAGCCCTGCTCCTGAGTGCTTCGGCTGAAAAAGGCTAAATCCGTGCAGGAGAGGTGGAATATCAACGGAGACGCTCACACTGACGTGCTGACATTTTTGCCTTTGTGTTTTACCCAATGTTCCTCTGCATGGGAATGCAAAATGCTGTCTCCTCTCTGACAGCTCCTGTCCATCACCTTACCGGCAGCTCCGGCTAGGGGTGGATGCAGAGCACCGAGCGCTGCGCACGCCCAGGGATGGGGGAGAACAGAGGAAATCACTAATGGAAATTTAGCTCTGGGATGTAATTTAGCTCTCAGCCTCATGCTGAGAGACAAAGGGTCTTAGTGTTGCCTTTTCTGGTGCTTGGATGCTAATTAAGGGGTCTTTTTGCCGGTACTACTTCTCAAAAGCACGCAGCATCCTTGCTTTTCTGTAAGTAGCTGAATTAATTTTGTTCAGCTTTTTGTGGGGGAGAGAATGGGGGGAAAGGAATTGCACCCGGGCTGAGAACCAAGCAGCCAAACCAGAAAGCTGGCAAATTAGTAAGCTGTTGGACATGATCAAATAGGATGGAAAATATTACAGACCCACCAATGCGTCTGGCTGTTCACATCTTATCAGTTCCATAGCTTTTATGTTGGAGTAACTGGGAGCTGGTGGGGCTGCCCATGGTTTTCATAACTTTTGTTGGTTCAGCATCGGTGGCCAAATGAGAGGTATCTGCCTGTGCTAGAACAAGGGCTCTCTAACGTCAACAAGCATCTGCTGTGGCAGGAGACCAAAATCAGCAAAGGCTAATCCATTGATGGCTTTTCATTTGAATTTGTGTCCCTGTCTCGAGTCGGGGCTGCGCCGGGCTCGTCTGCTGCCTCCTCTCCCGAGCTGCCCGTCAGGCAGCCGCTGGCATTTCACGCTGCCCCGGGGTCAGGTCCAACTCGATCAGCATCGGTTTATTATGAAATGCCCAGAGCGATTTTTACTCCTCGTGTCCGTCTCAAAACAGTTCAAGAGAAAGTTTAAACATTATTTCTGGCTCCTTCAGCTGCAAACAGCTTTTTCATGGAAGTTTCCATGCTGCTTTGTAGAACTCTAAGATTTCTTTCCACTGATTCATATTGGCTTGAAAACATTGAAGTAGACTTAGGAGTGGAAAAAAAAAAAAAGGGAAGGATTTAGTTTGTGCTTTCAAGGCATTTCTGTGTGAGAGGAGCAGGTACTGGTGGATCTGTGCACAGACAAACCGCAGCAGGAGGTGTTAGCTGTCAGTGTAACCTCTGCCAGGGGTGATAAATACACTCCAGCACTCGGGCTGAGAACGTTTTGACTAGAGAAAGGGTACTGGCATGTCCCTCTTGTCTTTTGTGCTTGGAAGGCAGTGCCTGAAGCTCTCGGTATCGCTGGCTGCACTTTGCTCCCCAAGAGAAGGTGATGGGACCATCATTAAACTGGAGGCTTTTAGCCAATAACTAATGACAGGAAGGAAAAACCAGCCCATCGGCATCTCACAGTGATTTATAGGTGTTGGAAACCACAACGCGTTGGAGGGCTGACCTAGCATCACCTTACAGCCGCCCCGACTCTCCACCCCTGTGAAGTTCCTCCTGGGGCTGCTGCGACGCTGTGCCTGGCCTCCTTCTGGCAGGGGAGTGTGATGGCAGCTGGGATGGGGGCTTGGGCTCCAGCTTGGTCACCTCCCAGGGCCACCTCTCCCTCGTCTGGGGCTGGCACAGCCTCACACCCTGCAGAGCAGGCACTGCTCCCGTGGCCTCTCCACCACTGAGAACACGGCCATCTTCCCTGGTGAAATAATTAGCCTAATTGCAGAGGTTGGTTAAGGTGGGAATGCAGAACAAAATGCTCCGGGGGTGTCAGGGGTGCCCAGCTCCACTTGTGCACCCCCCCGAGGTTGAAGCACACAGGAGTGTATTTTGGTCAGGTGAGTGTGCTGCACCAAAGGGTGCCGAGGCTGTGGGACAGAAATACTTCCCGAGAGCCACGGCAAGGAAACAAGTGGCTTTCACAAAGTTTAACTTTCCATTCTGCCACGCTACTTCAAAGCTTAATTACACCTTTTAGAGGACGTCAGAGGGATGGCAGGAGCAGGCGGCAGCATTAGCCCCGTCTCGGTCTCTGCCCCACTAAACAGCTTGTTTGGCCAGTGCCCCTTTGTTGAGAGGGTGGGATAGGAAGAACTAAGCTATTGAATCAACACTTAGAGGCTGTAAAAGTGGAGTGAAAAGGCCTGTAATTTTTGTCCTAATATATTATCTCGTTACAAGTCTTCTATGAATTTCAGAAGGCATTCCATCTACTGCTTGTTTGAGAACTGGAGGCCCACGTTTGAGAAATGCCCACAGAGCTGGAGCCTTCCCGTGGCTTTTCCTTCCTTCCCATGGCTTTTCCTTCCTTCCTGTGGCTTTTCCTTCCCACACCCTGTGGCAAGAGGGCAAGTGTTTGCCAGAAACCCTGGTGATGGAGCGGGTTCCTGGCTCGCTGCTCTCCCGCACAGCGAGCTCCTCCAAGCTGAGCCCCACCACGGCTCCCTCCGTCCTGCCCGGAGCTCTCTCCTGGGTGCAAAGCTCACCTTCTGGTTGCCAAGGACAGAACACCTTCAATCCACAGTAATGCACCTCAGCCTCCAGGTGTGCTCTTTATGGATTTACTTGCTTTGGGGTTTGTTTGTGTGTTGGGGTTTTTGTAGGGGTTTTTGTTGTTGTTGTTGGGTTTTGTTGGGCTTTTTTGGGTGTTTGTTTGTTGTTGGCATGTTTGTTTGCTGTTGGTGTGTGTGTTTGTTCTTGTTTTGTTGTTTTAACTTTGCTTTCTTTAAATTAACAGAATTGAGGAGGGTCTTTTATACGGAGGTGGGCACATTTTCTCTCACTCCTGTGCTTGGCATCAGGCTGTTCTTGGCTAAGCAGTTCAGTTAAAGGGCACGCGCTCTGGACAGCCAGTCCTTTCCCAATGGGGTCCCTGTGGCCCCCGCCGGTCCCTTCCAGGCCTGCTCCCCCTGGCTCCTGGCAGTGGCACTCGGCATGGCTGGCTGAGGCACCACGTCTGGGCCCAACGGGCTGAAGCTGTGTCACTCAGTGCCACGGGAAACCCGTGAAGCAGGAATGTGAAACTCCTCCAGCCCCTCCTGTCTGCGAAAGGGCTGCGCCAGACACCAATTCTGCATAATCTCGTTAGGCTGATGCTGTCATTTCTAATGAGCCGGTTCTGATTGTGCCTTGGAGTACGAAGGGGAACAAGGATAAAATTTCCTGCTTCTTCTAGCTCTTCCTGCCTCCGAGGGGAGAACTTTGGCACAAGCCCTAGACATTTGCTAGGAATTAGATGCTGACAGCGAGCATCGGAATGTCCCAGTGTTCCTGCCTGTGAAAAGGGAAAATGCTCTCTCAGTTGCAGGAACATTATGAGGAGAAATACATGGATATTAGCCCAGTGCTTCAAAGATTGACCCCCTGGTCTCTCAAGGTGTTGGCATGCTGGGGTCTGCACCGGATACTGGGAAGGTGACAGAAAGGTGTCTGTTCCCCCCGGGGAGGGCAGGAGGCAGCAGGCACCGCTGGCTGGGGGGGACTGTGTCCTTCCCCCACCCCAGGCCAGGGCTAACGCTGGGCACCCACTGTGGTACGGGGAAGAAAAGAGGGGTTTAGCTTTGTAGAGTAATGCCATACTCCCAGAGTGAACTGCTCAGTGAGGTGATTTATACATCTCATTCTCCTCAGCTCCACGCCCGAGAAGTCTGTCTGCGTTTGGTTTCTTTTGTTCTTCTAATAGTCAATAGGAGCTCTTAAACGACAATCTGGGTAATAGTGACTATTATGAGAAGATCAAGGCAGCCAAATTGAGTACACTCGAGAGAGATTTTTGATCCTAGCTTTACGTACTTCTTTCCATATAAAACTCTAATAGCAGACCTTTTAAGAAGCGCTGGTAGCGTGCTTCGAAGCAGGGAAGGGAGGGTCTGAAGTGGCACGGCAGCTCTCGGCCGGTTCCTCTGCTAACTCCTCGCCCTGGTGCCGTATCATCAGAGAGGAGATGATGAGCAGTGAGTCCCGTCTTCTGCTTGGCTCACCCTGAGCTTGTCCCTGGGATCTTTCCTGCAGCCCCTCAGCCTGCCCCGTGCCCCCCAGGACCCCGCTGCTCGGGCTCCTCTCCTGCTGCTCCCCAACGGCACAGGGCCTTTGCCCAGGGAGGGGAAAGGATGGGATTTCTTCCCCTTTGGTCATCCTGAAAGGGCGGGTTTAGAGGGAAACGGGCTGCAAACAGGTTCCTGATGGAAAAACAAAGCATTTTGGGCTACCAGTTCCTAACGCGATAAACGTCACAGCTTGATTACATTTTCCTAAAGTGTAAAGCTAGGGTAGAAACAGCTCTCTGTACATTGACAACCCGCCCTGTGTCTGAACCCTCGGCACTTGCCAATGACAGAGGTTGTATGCACTGATGGACACAGCTATTTACACATTTGTAGTGCACAATCTCGACTGCTTGCTGAACTCTGAACGCAGAACCGAGACAAAACGCAGAACACGGATGTGTTTGGGTAGTATTGTGTTTTTTACCTAAAAGCACTTGTTACAAAAAGGTGATGTTGCTGGCTGTGAGGTAGGTAATCTCTGTCACTACAGAGCAGGCTCCCGCTGTGGTGCTCAGCCCACGGCTCCCCCAGGCTGTCACCTGCCCCCCCTTTGCCACATTCCCCCTGGCTTTTATCCGATGCTGTGCCTTCAGCCGGGCCAGGAAAGCTCTCTGGATGAGCACTGGGTCGTAGCTGCATTTCTGGGCCAACCCTTGTGCTGGTTGAGTTGTGCTGGCGTGGTGGCAGCTCAGGCTGTCTGCACTAGCACACGGTGCATCTGAAAGGCTGTTCTCGTGGTCGGCACGGCGAGTATTTAATTCAGATTGCTGTTGAAAGCATTGCTTTGACAGGGACTTTGTATCGTCCCGTCTCAAGAGTCAGCACTTCATGGTGGTATTTCTTTGTTCTAAAATTCTCAACATCAGACTAAATTTAGTCAAGTAGAAATCAATAAATTACTGCCAACTTTAACACAAGGGCAGAGCTGGGTCAATGTTAAATGTTTTCTAATGATCTTACTCATGGTATTCAGGCTCTTCTCTATAGCTGGGAATGACATGATGAGAAACTTTCCACTGTTTTAAATGGTAAGGAATCTCTGAGAATATTTAGGAACAATCAATTCAAAATGTTCTATGGTTTGGGGGTTGATTTTTTTTTTTCTTAATTTATTTTTTAAGTACAGTATGTTCTTTTGCAGACTTTTGTGCAATCTACGTGCTTGTGCCCCAACGGCTTGTTTCCATGGCGTATTCCTATCACAGGGCATGTCCAGTGACACATCTGTATGATGCTGGTGGAGAGTTTATTTAATTTTAGGAGCAACCCTCTGAGGGCAGCTGAAGACAAGCTGCTTGTCTGTCAGAGCACAGAGAAAAACATCAGTTCTGTACGGAGCGCTGAAGCTGGAGCTCCGTGTGGGAACAAGCGCTTTGTACGTTATTAAGTTGTGTGTAACCAGCTGGGAACTGTGTAAATCTCCACTGAAATATTTCCTTTGTCTCAACAGTATGTATGGAAATAAGTAACCTTTGGAGACTTGCTTCGTGTCAGGCTCCTCCGCCTCCTGCTGAGCTGTTCCATACATTTCTCGTTGCCCTGCTCTGTTAGCAGAGAGCTTACAGAAATGCCCACTGGTATTTTAATGTAAGTGACTATTTCAGAGGGTTGGGCGGAGCATGCATGTTCCCTGTTTTGGTGTTCTGTGTATAATAACAAGGGGTAACTTGGCAGTTCAGCAAAATAAGCCAGTTCAGTACTGCTACGCCGAAGCCCAAAGGGCCGATAAACCAGCGGGAAGCATCCTTATGGAGAAGGATAACTGTCATCTCTGCAGGAGCCGTGGGTTTAAATTTGCTCCCTGGGACACATCGTGCTCAAGCAGGAGGGAGCCTTTTTCCCGGCCAGACTCTCCCAGCAGCTGGGTACAGCTGGAGGGGTGAGAGGGGTTTCCCACTGCCTCCCCCCAGGGGGAAAGCACTCGCTGATAACCATGATCTTTTAGCCCTTGAGGCTGGGGGGACACAGAGCTGACATGTCCTCAGTCTAAGTTGCTTTTTGATCAGTAGCAGCCCATGGGGATGGTGCTCGGCCACAAACTCGTTGCCCTTTGCTATTCATCAGTCTACCAAAATACAGAAATAAACCTGTTGCTGTGGTAATGAACCCCCTGTGCTGGTTCCTGGGGAGGATGCGTTACTTGCCAACCACTAAGCTCACGTCAGCAAGTGAGTGGACCTGGGAGGAGATCCATTGAATGCATCAGGGAAGAGAAAGAACAGAAAACTGAGGAAGAATTGATGGGCCAATGTTAATGGCACGGCCTTCAATGAGGCCAAGTGCCAGGTCCTGCACTTGGGCCACAACAACCCCATGCATCGCTACAGGCTTGGGGCAGNACCTCATCACTCTCTACAACTGCTTGAAAGGGCACTGTAGAGATATTGGTGCTGGTCTCTTCTCACGGGCAACGAGCGACAGGACAAGAGGGAATGGCTGCAAGCTGCAGCAGGGTAGGGTTAGGCTGGACATTAGGAAGAAATTTTTCACGGAGAGAGTGGTCAGTCAGTGGAATCAGCTGCCCAGGGAGGTGGTAGAGTCACCCTCCCTGACTGTGTTTAAGAGCAGATTAGATGTGGTGTTGAGGGATCTAGTGTAGGGGAGAACTTGTAGAGTAGGGCTGATGGTTGGACTTGATGATCCCAGGGGTCTCTTCCAACCTAAATGATTCTATGATTCTATGATTCTATGATTCTAAGAACCATAAGAGGTTGGCACGTTAAATTTTCACAGCTTGCAGAGAAAGCAGAAGAAATGGATTCCTTAAGGTGGAAAGAATGGGCACTTGATTGGCAACAAAATGCTTCTGTAAATTCTAGCACTTTTGGCAAGTGTCAGGCAGTAATCGGATCCATCAAATATATACACTCAGAGAGGCATAAGGCCAAGAGAGACCACTGTGCTCCTTTCTTCTGACCTTCTCCATCATGTGGCTCGTGGAGTACCTTTCGTGTATATAGATGTGAATTATTGAGTGCTGGGTCATGGAGCTTGGCTTTATTCATCTGATTCAAAAATCAGAGTAGCACACATCAGGAGTAAGACTGGAAATCGCACAGCTACAAAACCTCATCTTACAGGAAAAACCAGGCGTGCATGTGCGTGGTTTTCGGGTAACAACACATTTGAGTTGCCAGCAGCTACAAAATAAGGTGCTTAGAAGAGACCTGTGAAATGAAGGAGGCAAAGCAAGGGATTATTGTTCTGCAGACTAGTGTTGTAAAATAGTTAAATATGTGTTGTGTGTGTAAAGCTACAACAAATGTAATCAGCAGGAATATTCATAGAATCACAGGATTGTCTGGGTTGGAAGGGACCTTTAAGATCACCCAGTCCAACCATCAGCCTAACTCTGACAAACCCATCACTAACCCAGGTCACTGAGCACTGTGTCAGCCCGGCTTTTGAATCCCTCCAGGGATGGTGCCTCAGCCACTGCCCTGGGCAGCCCCTTCCAAGGCTTGAGAACCCTTCCTGTGCCAACATTTCTCCTGATCTCCAATTGGAATCCCCCCCCCGGGGCAACTTGAGGCCATTTCCTCTTGTCCCATCGCCTGTTCCTTGGGAGAAGAGACCGACCCCCCTGGCTGCACCTTCCTTTCAAGGAGTTGGAGAGCAATCAATAGTTGTGTGTGGAGGGGAATGTGTTGGAGCATTGCCACGGAGTACCACTGAGAGGGGACTGACATCCCTTGTGCACACCCTGTGCCCTGGGCACTGCCTGAGCAGCAGTGGCAGAGCCTTGGAAAATGCCTGGCTTCTGGAACGTGAGCTGCACCCAGATGGTGCTATTTCTGTTGCAGTTTTATCCTACGTGTCTTTGTCGATGTGCTAAGTTCCCCCAAACACCCAGGCAGTCATTGGACCTTCCGAAACCACACTGGCAGCACTCAGCCATGGTCACCTGCCAGTTTGTCATTGCCTTTCATCCATAAGGCCAGGTATTTTTATACTGGGTTTTGTGATGTCCCCTCTGTGGAAATCGAAGAGCTAGGTCTGGCGGTGCCCAGGACGGCAGGGATGGTGATGATGGCCATTTCCCTGGCAACCCAGCACAGCCCTGGGCAAAGGGCTGAGCAGGAGGTCGTTCCCACGGCAAAGGGCTGATGTTCACCTGGAGGGAGACAAAGAGCAGCAGGGCTGGCAGGGAGGTGGGGAAGCAGGTTCATTGCGGAAGGGAGGTCAGGTATGGACCGCGTCCCTGAATCCCATTCGCACAGCCCCTTAGATGGTTTTAGGAGCCATATATGGTGAAATGAAGGTCTCCGGGGGGATATGGGTGTGAGACCCTCTCATCCAGCTTAAGGTATCACATCTCACTTGTCAGCCCAGCAAACGACTCATCACTGCAGCTGAGAATCGTATGGCATCCACCAGCTGCCTGCAGGAGCTCAAGGAACATGAGGAGTGCACAGAGATCTCTGCTGTTACACACACACAGAGATCACTGCTGTTACAGACACACACGCACATACAGACACACAAATCGCTGCTGTCCCCAGTGCCCCTGTCCCCAGACACCCCCTGCTTGGGGGGTGTCTGCAGTACGAGAATACTTCCGTGGGTGCATTAAAAAGAACAGAGGAAGGTATAGAAAACGCAAGTGAAATGATGCATTGGGGGCTGAAAAGGCAGTTAATAGCCATCCATAGCATTCTGTAATTCCCAAGTAGGTGTTTATTTTATTAGGAATTAATCTGTATCAGCTGTGACAGGAGACAACCCCGGTTACACAAGGCACCTCAGGCTCCATTCCTGCTGGGGGGCCATGCCATATCCCCCACTCTATGCCCTAACGCCGGGGACACCGTGTCGGGCGGCTGCACCAGGCTCCGTGTCGACCCTTCGCGTTCCTCCCTCCTCCCGGGGAGCCAGGGTCCGCGGGCCCGGCGGGTTCATCTTCACCCTGTCCAGGCGGGGCCGGACTGCCCCGGGGGAGCCGGTTACAGGGAACAGAGACGGTTGAGATTAACCGGGACGGCCCAGGCGCACAACCATAACCGAGCAGGACGGGGGGGGGCGGCCTAGTTGAGGCGTCGGCCTGAGCCCATCCGTATTCCCCGGGTGGCCGCCGCCCGGACTACAACTCCCAGCAGCCCCCGCGCCTCCGGAAGCGTGGCCCGGTACCGGCGCGCAGAGCTCAGCGCGGGGGATTCGGACTCGCTGCCGGCTGGGCCGGGGCNGGTGAGCGCGGCCCGGCCCTGGGGCGAGCGCCGCTCCTGTGGGGCTGCGGGCGCTGGGTCCGCCCTCGTCCGATGCGGGGGGTTTACTTTCACCCGCCCGACAGGCGACGTGCGTGAGTGTGTGCCGTGTGAGCGCGGTGTCCCGCCGTGGGCCGTTCAGTGACGGCGGTTTCCCCTTGCAGGCGGTGGATGACCTGCTGCGGTGCGGGATCTGCTTCGATTACTTCAGCATCGCCATGATCATCCCGCAGTGCTCCCACAACTGTGAGTACGGCCGGGGCGGCGCGGTCGCTTCGGGCACTGACAGCCCTGTCTGTAAATCGCTTCCCCATGCGGGGCCCGTCCCATCCCGTACACACCGCCTGGGCTGAGGAGCCTGGGGCGTCTCTCTGCTGAGGAAAGGCTGAGGGACTTGGGTCCGTTCAGTCTGGGGAAGAGGAGGCTGAGGGGGATGTGATCAACACCCATGAACACTTCAAGGGTGGGTGTCAGGAGGATGGGGCCAGGCTTTTCTCAGTGGTGCCCAGTGACAGGACAAGAGGGAATGGGCACAAACTGGAACATAAGAAGCTCCATCTAAACATGAGGAGGAACTTCTTCCCTGTGAGGGTGACAAAGCCCTGGCAGAGGCTGCCCAGAGAAGTGGTGGAGACTCCATCTCTGGAGACATTCAAACCTGCCTGGACATTTTCCTGTGGGACCTGCTCTGGCAGGGGTTGGAGGAGATGATCTCCAGGGGTCCCTTCCAACCCCAGATCATTCTGTGAGTACTGAGAGCATGGGGCTAAACACAAAACTGTTCTCTCCTTTTCACTGTAAGTCTGTGCCTCCTGTCCTGTGATTGATGTGCTTTGTGGAGGGTCACTACAATACACTGCCATTGACTGGGGGGTTGCAGTTTAAATTTACTTGAGTTGTAACAAAAATTGCACAGAAACTGTAGTATATCTTTCCCAGGAAATGTAAGATTGGAGGGAGAATGACTTTGTGGGGGCCCTATGGGCAGGCATGCACCTTAACTGAGTGACAGAAACTCCTCAAAAAGGAGTTTTCTCCAGTAGAGTTTCAGAGACAAGTCATCATTTGCCCCTTTGTTATTTATTGGCACGTAGAGCAGGGGGTGTTGATCTTTGCCTTCCAATAGAGAACATGTAGCTCTTCACACAGCTTTGCCAGCGAGGATGTTTCCCTGAGGAGCTCCTTTGGGTGCAAGCAGATAAGCAGCCAGCAACCTTCCCTCGAGCAGATAGGGTTGTAACCTTCTGACAACACACACACGTCATCTGGATTAACGCACTTAAACCGCCACCTATTCCTACAATTCTTCGTTTAAACATCTCTCATGACATCTTGAGGGCAGAACAAACCGCAGAGCTGCATGGGCAGAGAGCACTGAGTGCTATGAGCTGAACCTTTCCGTGCTGCTCTGCCTGCCAGGGGCTGATGTCTGCCGGGACTGGGCAGCGGAGCAGGTCACTGAAAGTCGGATTGGGGGGAAGTACAGCGCCTTCTCTCACATTAAAATAAATGCTTATAATTGTTTTCTTCAGAAACTATAGCACTTCCTCTTCCTTACATTAAGGGGGACTTTTTAGTTTGGCTTGGCAAAACCACCACCATTGAAAAGAGCCCATTTATGGTGGGGAGCACTGGAAGTTCTCTAGAGCAGCTGGTGTTCCAGCCTGCCAGTGGCACAGCTGGGTTCAGAGGCCTGTAAATTCAGGAAGAATATGTCACCCTATTAACATTTAGTTTTCCCCTGCAAGCCTAAGCAAGCCTAAGTTTTCCACAACAAATCAAGAGTTTTTGGAAATATTTTCTACTTGTTTGCCTTTGTGTAATCGCTTCTGTCCAACGAGATTGTACAATTGGAGAAAAATACCCATCTGCCATTAGTGAGTGGTGAGTTGTGAATAGATAAAGATGAAATACATTTCCTTGCAGATTTTTCTGTTCCACTTTTTCGTAATGATTACAGAGCTTGTAGCCATCTCTGATCTATTTGCACCTATAGCTGCTTCAGTTTCTTCCTTTGCTCCTTCTGGGGTGAGGGGTGGCATCCAGCAGCTCTGGTGGCAGTACCCATTGCCCCAGGCAGTCAGGAGCTGGGAGGGGAGCCCTGCTGGGGGCCAGCGTAGCTCGGGGGGGTGGGCAGGGAAACCTGGCTCTGTTTGCTTGTAGGAACTGGTTGTAGCTGTTGGAGGGAGATTTTTTTTATTTTGTCCTCCAGGATTTTCCTTTCTTTAATTCTGTAATTGAAATGAGTGCTGTGCCTCTAGCTAAGCAGGTTTCAGAATCGCTTGCTCAGTTAAAAAAAGCAGCTGTGACCTTTGCTGTGTGCTGTGTAAAACTGACCCTTCTTGTGCCAACTTTGTTTTATTCCTCTTTCTTCTCACAACCTCGCTACTTCCACTTGAAACTCGATAGAGACTGCAATCTGCAGGCAGGGTTTTTTATGCTTCCACTCTGTCACTGTCACCAAGCATCCAGTGCTGGTTCTCAGATTAAATCCCTACTTTGGGATTCTCTTCTCCCTGCTGAAAGGCAGCGCTGTGTCTGAGTCTTGCAGCTTGTGTGGTAGGGGTGGTTTTACAGCTGGGTATGGTCTCTTGGGGCAGATGGAAGTAAACTTTGTGGCACCTCTAATTCTCGGTGTTTGTGCTGTCTACAGCAGACACAGGCCAGTTTTGCTCCCCCAGGAACAACCAGGGTGTTGGCAGGGCTGTGTCCCCCATCAGCAGAGGAGGTGGGTGGGAGAGAAGGGGCTGGGAACAGAGAATTGTGAGGCCACTGTCCTCTCTGCTCAGGCCCAGAGCCAGCCCTGGGCACAGAGCTTAAGGGGAAGAGCTGGTGTGATTAATTATCCCTGAGCATGCCTGGGCTGCTCTGGCTCCTAGCAGGGGTGGCTGCGAACCTCGGTCACCCCATCTCCTGCTGGAGGTGGCTGGCTGTCAGGTGTTGGCTTGCTGGGACGGGACTGGGACTTCATTCATATGCATTCAGTCATTCAGTTGAAATGTCTGTCAGTTTTTTATTTGTTTTTTTTTTATGGGTTCCTCCCCCCATGTCACATATTACTATATAATGTAGGTTTTAAGTATTTAGGTGGGTTTGCAGTTTTAAGTGTTGAATTACTGGGTTAATGCTCCTGCTGCTTTTCAGACCCCTGACAGAGGGTCTCTGAAATCCATGTCAGGTACCTGCTCCATGTGCTGAGGCTGACCAGTAATGATCTAGTGACTGAATGTTTGTTTTGCTGGAGAGTGATGAAACTTTTCTTGTCTTGAAGTGGTTTTGGAAGCTCATAGATGAGTAGAGAGAGTAGAATAACTTCAGGAATTTACTTTGACAAAATGAAGCTTGTGGCATATTTCACCAAGGAGTCCATTGAAGCATCCGGAAAGGGGGGTCCAGGAATGCTGGGGGAGGAAGATGAAGGTGATCCAACATCAGTCCTGTCAAATTAAAAAGGAAAACAAAAGGCAGTGGCAGTGCTGTGGGGTGAGCAGTACACACTTAGGGGTGGTAGCAGGCTGAGGTTAAAAGAAACAGCAAACATCTGCCTTTGACAGAGGGACTGAGATTAAATGTTGGAAGATGCTTGCATAAAATACGTGATTTTTGTTTGCTGCAATGGTAACCTTAATTCCATGGAAAAAAGGTGTATTTTCAAGGTTGGTGTACTGTGGAGTAGCTCGTTATGTTGCACAAAGAAGGAAACAGACTAGTAAGGCTGCTGAATGGCATTTGAAGGAATGGCTTTAAAAATGATGGATTTCTTCTTTCCAGATTGTTCACTTTGTATACGCAAGTTCTTGTCCTACAAGACTCAGTGTCCGACGTGCTGTGTGGTAAGTGCTTTTCTTTTCCTCAGGCTTATCTTTTCACCAGTCTCAGGAGCTTTCCCCTTTGGACTGTGCTAAAGAATTAGTTCTGGTCATGTAATACCACCTTTCCTCTTGGTGAGCGTCTCTTTGGGCAAAGGGCAGTACTCTCTTAGAACTGGGATTCTCCTGTTTCAGAGCTACCCTTCCCCCAGCGTAGGCAGAAGATCTACTGGAACCTGGGGAACAGAGAACCTGGGGTTTGGCTCAGAGCTGTTTGTACAGTTTGTCACAGAGCGTTTAACATCGCCTCCGATTCGCTAAAGCACACCATCACCTAAAACACCAGTGCTGAGATTTAAGCACTTAGAGTTTCTGTGATTGAGCAGCCTCACTTCAACTTCCAAGGAATTTTTAAAAGTGCCCACAGACCACCCAGTCCTAAAACTCTGACTCTACTGGGTTGTCTTTTGAGGACAAGAGGCGGCGTTTGCTGCAGGAATTAGGTTAAAAGCGAGGACTAGAGGCAGGTTCAGCCCGCTCTGCAGGTGGGGGGTTATTAGACTCTGACTAGAAGGCCTTTTTTGATTAAGGAACACAGAATGCAATTTATTCTAAGCCTTAACCTAACTTTTCATCTTAAAAGTTG
Source organism: Jacana jacana (assembly GCA_013400555.1). Taxonomy (NCBI): domain Eukaryota; kingdom Metazoa; phylum Chordata; class Aves; order Charadriiformes; family Jacanidae; genus Jacana; species Jacana jacana. The sequence continues at coordinate 658,584 of VZTM01017264.1, read as the reverse complement.
GGCTTTATTGAACTCCTAAAAATGGTAGGCTGCCTCAAAACAATGAATGGTGCTTCAGGAGTATTGGCAAAATAGAAGTTATGTTCTTCTGTGTTTCTAAAGAGTGAACCAGACCAGACTTTTCAAGTCTGGAAAACAGCTCTGTTTGTAGCTTTGCCAGTTTTTAAACATTCAAGCGAGCACAGGCCACTTGATGGAGTGCATTTTACTGCCACCTTCTTAAAAATCACACCATCAGTAGGAGGAAGACTAATGAGAGCTTTGTAAAAAAGAGCGGAGGGAGACAGCCAGAGAGATAAAGATCAGAAATTGTTTAAAAAGAGTGAATTGAATGCACAAAGCCATCTCATAATTCATATTTTCATTCCATGATCAGAAGATTAACATTTCCCCTCGTCTGTTTTCATGCCTTGTTGCTTAAGGTTCTTATCTCATTCACGGGATCCTTGGTTTGGTTTTCAGAATAATTAGAACTGGTCTACAATAAAGCACTGCGGGAGACTGGGTGCACTGGATTTTGTTGCTTTAGCTTTACACTTCATTTTCAGCTATTACCTACCATTTTCCAGACTTGCAGTTCTCAGGTGGTTATTTTAGTTGGAGAGATTTTTCAGGGGCAAAAAAAAAAAGCTTTTTGAGTGAAAAGCTGTGTGTGTCTTTCTTCACACAGCGATGGGCCAGGGGGCAGTTCAGGCATTGATCCAGAAACACATCATCCATCACTTGGAACGTTTTCTGGGTACTTGATGTTTTCACTTGTTGTGTTGTGTTGCTGTTTATCCTTTTCTTTCTTTGTTTTGTTTTTAACAGGCAGTCTCAGAATCTGATCTGAGGAACAACCGGGCGCTGGATGAACTCGTGAAGAGCTTTCATTCGGCGAGGTATGCCGTCCCCGTGCGAGCGCTCCCCTGCTCTGCCAGCTGGGCAGCCGGCTGTGAGGGACTGTGTGTGACCGGCCTGGGAGGCCTTGGAGAGGAGCAGAGCCAGCAGCACTGGGAGGACTAAGTGGGAAAAGAATATGTGGTGTCACAGCAATGTTGTTAAAGACAAGTGTACTCAGCACTGGTGAGGCCGCACCTTGAGTCTGGTGTCCAGTTCTGGGCACCTCAGCACAAGAGAGATATCGAGGTGCTGGAGCGAGTACAGAGGAGGGCAACAAAGCTGGTGAGAGGCCTGGAGAATAAGGCTTATGAGGATCGATTGAGGGAGTTGGGGTTGTTTAGTTTGAGGAAGAGGAGGCTGAGGGGAGACCTCATCACTCTCTACAACTGCTTTGCAAAGGAAAGGGCATTGTAGAGAGATTGGTGCTGGTCTCTTCTCACGGGCAATGAGCGACAGGACAAGAGGGAATGGCTGCAAGCTGCAGCAGGGTAGGGTTAGGCTGGCCATGAGGAAAAAGTTTTTCCCAGAGAGAGTGGTCAGTCAGTGGAATGGGCTGCCCAGGGAGGTGGAGTCCCCATCCCTGACTGTGTTTCAGAGTAGATTGGATGTGGTGTTGAGGGATCTGGTGTAGGGGAGAACTTGTAGAGTAGGGCTGATGGTTGGACTTGATGATCCCAGGGGTCTCTTCCAACCTAAATGATTCTATGATTCTATGATTCTAAGTGTTTACACTTCTGTGGTGAAGGTTCCCGTCCTCGGTGGTGTGTGGAGGCTGTGTAAGCCTCTTCTGGTGGTGTTCTGGTTTGTTAACTGCCCTGGAAGTTACAGCCTCTTCCAACAGGTAGGAAGTTGAGCAGATGTGTCAGGATTCTACAGTGAAAATAATGGTAATAAAGATTTTTCTTCTAAGATCCTTCCTACTTGTGCAGGGGAGGTTCTGACCAGGAAGACTTTGTCCATTGGAAATGGCTCATTTGCAAGAGAATTCTCTTGGTGAAGTCATTGGTTGGCAAAAATGTAGGTGTTGAGGGAGCACAAATGTGAGTTTTCCTGGATAAGAGAAGTAGTGGAGTATTGGGCCTTCACCTGGATTTCTTATCTACTTTTCTGTTTGTTTTTAATTCATTTTTGATCTCCTCATCCCTTTGAAAGAGGAGCAACGGAGTAAGTATGGCTTGGTAAGCACCACAGCAGATCTGAGATTTCTTGTGTTATCTGTCTGTTTTTCTCTCAATTAGAAGCAGCTCAGTGATTTGCTAGGTACTTTATAGATATTCCTACCTCTGTGGGAGACAAATAGGCTATCATCTTTCTCTCTGAAATGAACTTGGAGCTTGAAGTCAGGGAGGTTCTTGGCTTTGTAAGTGATGAGAAGCGTAGTTGAGTCGATGGCTTTGTTTCTTAAGAGTTTCTCTGTGATGAGGGTCTAATCTGCTGTATGACCACTGTCAGATTCAATTGATTGTATTTGACTAATTGAAATTCTATAGTTCCATATTTTAGCCTGAACTCTGTCTTTGGTGTTTCCTAGTGTTCCTAGTGATAAAAGGATTACTTTTTTTTTTTTTTTTTTTGGTAATATCTAATTTTGTATGGAACAAGTAGTGCTGACCTGGATCCATTATGATATTGAATCTTAAATGTTAATTTTTTTTGACTGCTTTAATGGATCAGTATCGATCTCACCAATCGGAGTTGTTTAATAATCTTTCCTTTTGTGACTTGGAGTTCAATCAATTTCTCAACATAAAGGTAGATCAATAGGACACAAACTGTAGTGTCCTGTCCTGCACTGAGGGAGAGCCAGGGCAGGGCTCCTTCTGGGTCCTGGAAAATAACAGACTGGTTTGGGTTGGAAGGGACTTAAAGCCCCCCCTCCAAGTGTCACCCCTGCACCGGGCAGGGTCACCTCCCACCAGACCAGGCTGCTCAAAGCCCCAACCAGACCAGGCTGCTCAAAGCCCCAACCAGACCAGGCTGCTCAAAGTCCCCTCCAGCCTGGCCATCCAAGCTCCCAAGAGTGTTGTTGGTTTCTGCCCTGGTGATGCTGGTACAGGACAAATCTTCTGTTTCCCCATCTCCTTTCCCAAGTTTCCTTTTGGCCCTCCCCAAACCAAACCCAAAGTCCAGGGGTTGATTTTTTGAAACATGCTGAGCTCTTCAAGTCCAGCTGGCCCTGGCTTTAAGCCTTGGGTAGTTCAGTGCTTAGGAAAATTAGGCTTTAAATCTTTTCAGTACTTCACAAAATGCAAACACATTTCTTAAGTCAGGCCTGTAGGGAAAGAAAATGTTAATGTTGGTAGTACTTAGTGAAGTAAAAGCTGTGCTCCAAGGTCAGTGTGTGCACGGAATGGAAATCATTCTAAATAGACCCAAGTGCTGATCCCATTTACCCCAGCACTGAGCCTGGGCAGAGGAGTTTGGGGAACTGGAGCCTCTGTGATCATCAGTGTGCAGTGGACGCTGCTTGGGGAACCCTGCTGCCTCCTGCTACAAGTGCTGGGCCTGGATATTTCCCAGGAAAAGCGAAGGTGTCGTGGCCCATTAGTGTGGCATTCTGTGTGAGAGGGCAGAGGGGCAGTTTGGATAGGCTTTAGTGTGCCTGAGTTCACCCTTTCCTTGTGCCCGGGTGCCCCCGGAGGGGGTGTGTGGCTGTGATGGTTGACAGACTTGGCAGGGCCCGAGCCACCTCTGCTGAGCCACCTCTGCTGCAGGGGCAGGGACTGCTATTTGTGCCACTGTTCCTTCACGAGTAAGGGGGCTCTAATCAGTTGCAGTGATGCCAGTGTCTTCAAAACCAGTGTGTGTAAAGTTTTGGGGTTGTGCTGAAATCAATTCAGTTGTTTTCTAATAAAGAGGTTATTTTGATGAAAATTGTCGGTTTCTGCATCACCTAGTTAGAGCGTTCAGCAACAGAAAATAAAATTACACTTGTATAAGTGGAAAAGTAGTCCCTGCTGAAAATGATCTGTGGGTTTTTTTCCTACACAGGTAAGAAAAAGATGTTCTTTCTTTCAAGTTTATGTCTTGGTTCCCGATCAGGTTACTTGACAGCTGGTGAGTCAGGGCAGGCTCATCTACCCCGAGCACTTGAGAGAGCAGGGGCTGCCTTTTCCAGGGATTTCAAGGAGGGAAATCGTCCTTTAGTGCCGTTAGGACTGTCCTGGGTGAGCTGTTCCTGGGAAGATTCCCAACCCCATCTTTCCCCCAGCATTTATTTCTGCGGAAGCACTAGATTCCCACCTACTTCCTCTGCCTCCACAAGGGAGAAGTGAACAGACCATAAAAAGGGAACCAGGAGCTTGATGGAGGATGCTGACAGTTTTTTGGTGGGTTTTGCAGATCTGAAGAACCTGATTTCTTGTGAGGTGTTTTTAGGGGTGCTGAGGCACGCCTGGCAGAGGGTGCTGTGCACAGCCTGTGGTGCTCTCAGGTAGCCTGGAGGAAGGGTAGCTCCCTCTGCTAACCCACGGCGGCGATTAAAGCGGCTGGGCCTGGGAGGAGGATCTGGGTGGTGGATGTAACGCTGCATCCAGGGCTCACTAACATCTTGTTGATTCATTTTTCAGCCTTTAGAAGGTGCTGCTTGTGCTCTTGAACTGGTTTGTCAGCTGGGATGTGTTTGGTGCTTTTGTGCCAGGAAGATAAAGTTGTATCTGCTAAACAGTTTAAGACCTGATGGCACTCTGTTAAAATCTTAACAGTGTAAGAGAGAAGGTTGAAAACTGCTTGCAGAATGCACAGCTGTTTGAAAATCCCCTTGTCCTGGGTTTACCAGTGCAATCAGGTTCTAGGTTCCCTTGTCTCTGCTGTGCCTGGGTGCCAGGTGATCGTCCCAGGGCAGTCCTGTTTGGCTGGGTCGCTCCAGTCACAACTCTCAGAATTCCTGTGAATAATGAGAAATTTGAGTAATTCTCTCTGGCGTTTAGGGAGAGGAGCAGCAGTTGGTAAAGGTGCTGTCAGGGAGCCCAGGACTGTGCGGGAGCACCCATTCCTCCATCCCTGGGGCCTCTGTTGGTGGGGTGCTGGGGTTTGGGGTCTGGTCAGTGGGGAGCGGGTCGATAGGGCCACTAGATGTCATCATGCAGCCAGTGAAGCTGCTCAGCTGGCCCAAAATACCGCATTCTGGGAGAAGTTGGTCTGGGACTTCTGTCCTCTTTTGAATGTAGTACCAGCATTTGCCGTGTTTTCCCACCAAAAAAAAACCCCAAAAAAAAGGATTTAATGTGTGTCTGGAAACAAGCTTTAATATTCTTGTCCTGCTGTTCTTTCCATTGATTCTGTGCCAATGTCAGTGCCCTTTGCAAAGTCCACTCCTAAATCTTTGCCCTTCAATACGGGGAAAGAAAAATTGTATTATTATTTGTAGACCAGTGGTGTGATTAAAGCAACCTTTATTATCAGCCTATGGTTAGGACAGATTTTGAGGTTTGTATTGCTTTTCCAGTTTCTCTCTCTGTTTTATGTTGGGCCATATTTTATTGAGACAGTTCTTATTGCGGAATGTGAGGTTTTTATGAGGCTGTTTCCCTGTCCTGGCTTGTCTTCATGCAGATATGGACAAGTTGGGTGGGAGTGTTGATCTGCTTGAGGACAGGGAAGCTCTACAGAGGGACTTGGATAGACTGGATAGATGGGCCAATGTTAATGGCATGGCCTTCAACGAGGCCAAGTGCCAGGTCCTGCACTTGGGCCACAACAACCCCATGGATGGCTACAGGCTTGGGGCAGTGTGGCTGGAGCTGCCTGGCAGAAAAGGACCTGGGGGTGCTGGTCAACAGGAGGCTGAACATGAGCCAGCAGTGTGCCCAGGTGGCCAAGAAGGCCAATGGCATCCTGGCTTGCATAAAGAATAGTGTGACCAGCAGAAGCAGGGAGGTGATTGTCCCCCTGTGCTCAGCACTGGTGAGGCCACACCTTGAGTCTGGTGTCCAGTTCTGGGCACCTCAACACAAGAGAGATATCGAGGTGCTGGAGCGAGTACAGAGGAGGGCAACAAAGCTGGTGAGAGGCCTGGAGAACAAGGCTTATGAGGATCGATTGAGGGAGTTGGGGTTGTTTAGTCTGAGGAAGAGGAGGCTGAGGGGAGACCTCATCACTCTCTACAACTGCTTGAAAGGGCATTGTAGAGAGGTTGGTGCTGGTCTCTTCTCACGGGCAATGAGCGACAGGACAAGAGGGAATGGCTGCAAGCTGCAGCAGGGTAGGGTTAGGCTGGACATTAGGAAAAAATTTTTCACAGAGAGAGTGGTCAGTCAGTGGAATCAGCTGCCCAGGGAGGGGGTGGAGTCCCCATCCCTGACTGTGTTTCAGAGTAGATTGGATGTGGTGTTGAGGGATCTGGTGTAGGGGAGAACTTGTAGAGTAGGGCTGATGGTTGGACTTGATGATCCCAGGGGTCTCTTCCAACCTAAATGATTCTATGATTCTATGATTCTAAGTTCAGGGAAAAGATCAACTGGTGGGAAGTGTGATTTTCAGGAGCGTTGTCAGCTTGTATGAACACACTGGGAAGTACAGTTTAGCTACTGAATACACGTTGTAGAAACACGAACAGATGTAATTGGTGGTTGCTTTGACAAGAGGAGGAACTCTCAAAAGCAATAGCAAATAGATTGAAAAGCTGAGGGAGCTGAGCCGGGTTCTCTAGAGGAAGGGAATGAATGCAGCCCAGCAGTTCAGAGAGTTCTGCCTTTTGGGGCAGTATCACACTTTATGGGAAAACTGGAGGGTGATATGATGCCAGATGGTTGCATTTATGGATCTATCTGCTTTATGTTCTCTGAGCCATGCAGGTTGTAGCTTGCTGTGTGGTGGGATGCTGGGCTTCTGTGGAACAACGGGTGCTTAAAGAGCTGAGAGCATCGTAGGGTACCACTGTGTGTTGCCTTGGATTCGCCCTGTCAGCGATAGGCGGGTCTGCGGGGGAACCTGGGGGAGCCTGATGAAATAGACATCTCTTTGCGTAGCCAAAAGGTCAGCTCCTCATTGAAAAAGGGAGGGGAAAAACTAAGTAAAGCACATCTTTGGTGGAAGACCCAGCGGCATCTTTTTGAGGATTATACTTTGCCTAAGTGTATTAGGAAGAAAAGGCAACTACTTTATTGGCTTTTGAACCTGATTGTAGAATATGCCCACCTGTGATGTGACACGTCTTCGGAGGCTGTGGTTTATTACCTTAAAGGATTCTGTGCATTTACCTGCAGTACAATCTGCTACTTTGCTGATTGCTGCTGACTGAGCTCGGTTGACCCTGCCATCAGACCCTGCTGATGCCTCTGCATGGACTATCTCCCAGTAAAACCCGCAGAGGAGAGGCAGGAGTGGGGCTGCGGGGAGGCGCTCCGCATACATCCCCAGTGCCTCTCCCCCCAGCTCCCTGCGCGGCCGATCCCACGCCAGCAGTAGCTCGGCCGCTCTGTGTCGGTGTCAGTCGGGGAATTAACCTCTTCAAAACTTCCAGTCCATATCTAGGCATGAGCAGACAGGAAAACATACTTTTGCTGCCACGCTTAATTGCACTTGTTTGCAGAGCAGAAAGTCGGTGTCTTGGGCCAGGGCAGATGTGAATTGCCGCTGAGGGAAGTGCTCACTGCATCCACGCATCCAGGAGACTCCAATGCCACAGCAGGCTCCTGAATCTAGCTTGAATAGAACCACCACGGGGTTCTGTGTGCTGAGCTGGGGGCTCTGGGTGTTCCCCAGGAACCCAGCTTAAATGAGTGCAATTTTGGGGTCACCTGGTGACTTATGTACCTTTGCAAAACAAGTGGATGTGTATAGACAGTTTGTAATCAGTTGTTCTTCTCAAACCTGGAAATCCTTATTTTAAAGGACTGCAAAGTTTTCCAAGTAGTGGAAATGGTCACCTGCCATCTTCAAGTAAGGGGGAAATCTTTTGTTATTTACTCTGTTCCATGAGGTATTCTGACAGGCCCTTTATTACACTTGCAAAATTAGTTCATTTTTTTTTTTTTTTGAAAATCAGGAAGGTTTTGTAGAGCACAGTGGTGCTGGGCTGGTCTGCTCCTGCCCCTGGGGGCGGTGGGCTCCCCAAGGGCTGCGTGCGAGTGAGGGAGAGGGAAGAAGGAATAGAGGAAAAGCTCCATCTGGTTTTGTTCTGGTTTCTCCTCAAAGCACGAGCTCGTCCTGCCCTAACTGCATGTTGTCTTCTGGATGCTTCTAGGCAGCAGCTGTTCCAGTTGGTCTTGGATGCTCCTCTGATTTCATCCCCATCGGCCTTTAGCAGGCACTCTGCTGGCAAGAGCCAGGCTAGCAGTCCTGTTTCTTGGCCAGTTATAAAAGAAGAGGTGCCAGTGATTGACAGCTTCTTGAAAAAGGAGAAAGTCTGCGCCTCGACGAAGGCAGACGGCCTGGCGGGAGCGGAGCAGCGCATTTTCAAAACTGAGGAGCAGCATAACCTTTACAGCAGTTCTGCAGAGGCTGATGGTAAAGAGAGTGAAGCAGGATCACAAGGCAGTCCCGAGAGCACCGAAAGTCACCAGAAGGCCTCTACATCGATGGTGAAAGGAGTCGAGAAAGGTGAGATGCTCAGCTTCTTGCTTTGTCCCATTCTCTCCTCTGGGTTGGTGGCCTTGACTGGCTGTATGTGTAGAGCCCCCATGGTATGTGGCACTCGTCTCATCTCTCTGTGTCCTGCTGTCCTTCTGCCCTCTGATGGCACGTTCTGCTGCTGCCTGAACTGGGCTGGGCTTCACTCAGGTTCTGGTGGGACAGCTCTGCTACCAGCATGTTCTCCATGAGGAAGCACGGGCTGACGCCAAGTGTTTAAGCGGAGGCCAGCGCATACGGATTCTTTTGCCTTGAGTAACAGCTCTGAAAAACAATAGTTGCACAACAGGCGTACTCAGTAACAAATGAAGTCATTTTCTCTTCTCTGGCTCCTCGATGACTGGACAGACACCATCCACATTCATTCTGCTCTGTCCTTAGGTAACCAGATGCGAGGGATTTTGTGATGTGTTTATTTGAGGGGTGCACCCACAATCCCAATGATCAGTTTTGTTAATATCCCTGTTCGTACACTCTCCACAAGAAAGGGATCTGCTTGATTTCTCTGTCATTCTACAGTGTAGAGATTAATTCTTTTTGAGCCATGAAAATGCCTTTTTGTACTAATCAGTTACAATGAAATGACAGAATCCTCTTAGTTTTGACACGGGAGCAGCCATCCCATTGAAAGCCGAAATCAAAATAAAAGACCAGGAGTACAACACTGGTTCTTATTAGTTCCCATTTATCTCTTCTTTTGATTACCAATTTATTCAGCTGGAACTCTGTTGTTCATCTTTATTCATTAGCTGGGTAAATACTGCTTAAAAATGTGACCCAGCCAGAAAAGTCGCTGTATGAAAATGGCATCAACTTACCCAGAAGTTATGTTTCCTGGTTTTATGCCTCAGACTTGCTTATGGTAGTAATTTAAAACTCCTATGAAATTTTACCACCCATTTATTCTTGAGCAGTTGAAATTTTCACTTGCTTACCATTTTATGGCCATATTAAATCCTCGAGCATGATTTACACTGAAATTATTTCCCCAAATGCAAAGTAGTTGGTCAAACAGTATAAATGAAAGACTTGAAATGAGGCAATGCTGAAGTGGGTTTAGTGAGTGTTATTTGTGCCTGTGCTGAGAACTGGACTGTTAATGTCAAACACAACACCAGGCTGCTCAGAACTGCTGTTACGGTACTGTTCCAACTCATTTTGAGTTTTCCAACTCATTGCCAGGTCCTACACTTGGGCCACACCAACCCCATGGATGGCTACAGGCTTGGGGCAGTGTGGCTGGAGCTGCCTGGCAGAAAAGGACCTGGGGGTGCTGGTCGACAGGAGGCTGACCATGAGCCAGCAGTGTGCCCAGGTGGCCAAGAAGGCCAAGGGCATCCTGGCTTGCATAAAGAATAGTGTGACCAGCAGAAGTAGGGAGGTGATTGTCCCCCTGTGCTCAGCACTGGTGAGGCCACACCTTGAGTCTGGTGTCCAGTTCTGGGCACCTCAGCACAAGAGAGATATCGAGGTGCTGGAGCGAGTACAGAGGAGGGCANATGATCCCAAGGGTCTCTGCCAACCTAAACAATTCTATGATTCTATGATTCTATGATTTTTTGTTGCTTTTTGCCCTTTGGCTGGACTCTGGTGCTGCAGGAGTCAGGAATGGCAGAGCAGTGTTACCAGAGAACACTCTCCATTCCCACTACATTTCACAGCGTTTTCCATAGGTTGTTTTTTGTTTTGACTTTTAAATCAGAGCTGACTTCCTTCACGCTAATGCAGAGGGTGGGAGTGAAAGGGTCACTGTCTCACACTCTGAATGAAGCAGTTTGCCTTTGGTTTTGACACAGAGTGGTTGCTGAAGACAAATGTGCTCAGTTGATGCGTTTTGGCTGTCTCTCCAGGTAATGTCTGTAGGTGCTGCTTGAAAATCTGATGCAGGAAGAATGCTGTGTAGGGTGGGACCGTGCCGTGGGGTGTTTGTGAGCCTCTGAACCCATCACAAACCCTGGCTCTCTGTAGTAAGCCATGGGTCTAGGTGTGGTGGGAGCGCAGGTCCCGGTGAGGCTGGGTGAGCTCCTGGATTGTCAGTCCTGCTGAGAGCCACGGGTTGGGAACGTTACGGTCACAGGAATAAAGCTTGTGCTACACAGCTTTACCAAAACGAAGCAGCTTCCTTTATTTAGCAGTGAAATGCTGCAGAAGTGGAAGACATGAGCACAGAAGTATGCCTCTGTTCATATTAGCCCCTGGGCTTCTGTGTAGCATGTGTGTTCTTCCAGGTTTTTGTTAGACTTCTCATTCCGTCTGACTGCAGGAAAGGGAAGGGGAGAGGGTTCTGATATTCCATAGATGGAAATGAGTGTTCTGGAATAATAATGAGAGCGAAAAATGGAAGACTCTGGATGGACAGCGGTTTAAAAATGGAAATCTGGAATTCTGAATTTTCATTTCCTTCAATCAACAATTAGTTTCTCAGATGCAAACGCTTGCTCTCTGCTGCAGCACTCACTAGAATTCCTTCTCCCTTGCTTGCAGTGGACTGCCCAGTGTGTGAGGTGGCCATTCCTGAGCAATACATAAACAGGCACCTGGACAGCTGCTTGAGCAGAGAGGAGAAGAAGGACAGCCTCAGGAGGTAAGGCCCAGGAACTGTCACCTGCATGTAGCCATCGTTCTGCAGGGCTGAAATAACCCTCAGCTGATGGGCTGTAACGCTGTGCATTGTTCTGCAGGGCTGAAATAACCCTCAGCTGATGGGCTGTAACCCTGTGCATTGTTCTGCAGGGCTGAAATAACCCTCAGCTGATGGGCTGTAACGCTGTGCATTGTTCTGCAGGGCTGAAATAACCCTCAGCTGATGGGCTGTAACGCTGTGCATTGTTCTGCAGGGCTGAAATAACCCTCAGCTGATGCGCTGTCGCTGTGCATTGTTCTGCAGGGCTGAAATAACCCTCAGCTGTTGGGCTGTCACTGTGCATTGTTCTGAATCACCCTGTAAATGTGGTTGTGGGGATTCTTCCCTCTCAAGAAAGGGTGTGCACTGCCAGCAGAATTACTTGTTGCCTTTTAGTGGCAAGACAACACTGGGGGATGTTTTAAAGCATTCACCACGGGGAGTAGAGGTTAATCCCAGCCTTGTTCTCCTCCCATTTCTGCTCACGCCCATTACAATTCTGTTCAGATAGCACTTACTCCCATTTTTCACTTGGCAAATGAGTTCAGATGGGCCCAAAGGCAGTTTTTTTCACTGGCTGCCAGTTTAAAAGATAAAAATGGCCCTTCACTCTGCTGGCTGGGGCCCTTTCCAGGTCGCCACGGTCAAGGTGCTGTCTTGACCACCCGGGTTTCCACAAGGTGAACGCCCGCCCGGACGCTACGCCTCTGCCCCAGCTTTTGTCACACTCGCCACATCCGCATCAGAAGTGTGGGGTTTCCAGCAGCTGATTTTACTCACCAGCATAAATTTAGGCCGTTATTATTTTTAACTGATCAGGCTAAGATCTGGGAGGGACTTTTGCAGCACGGGGTTTTACTGCCCGCTCCTCTTTCCAGCTCCTCCGAGCCTTCAATTACAAAGCAATTTCACCTTAAAGCTCTTTCTTTGCCCAGTCGTGCTCAGAATGTGATCCATAAGCTGAAGGACTTGGGAGATTAACAAACAGTAAATTAATATTGAAGTATGGTGTTAGGTTTTAATTTTTATTTGGGATGTTTTTAGTGTTGTTAATGAAGGAAAAGAAAAGCTGGATCTTTTTTTGGTCTCAAGCCTCTGTCCCTACAGAATTTTAAACTTTGCTTATTTTATTTAGACTGCTTGATCTTAAAGAAAGTACCATGCAAGGGGCTGGCTGTTGTCTGCTAAATGCTGGCTTTTTGGCAATGCCCTTTTTTTATGGCAGTGTTGCTTGGGTTTCAGTAACATCACTCCTTCTCTGAGGAATTTTAGCTCTGTTTGCTCTCAAATTAGGAGCACGTGGCAGGTATGTTAACAGTTGAGCAGTGTTTCAGCAGAACTGGTAATTCAGTCCCCCACACCTGCCCAGGAGTAATGAGAACAGGTAAGTGTGTGTTACAGAGAGCACTGCATTTCCCAAGGACGGGGACAAAAGCCCACCCCAACATTACGATTCAAACCCCGTGTGAATTGTTTCCCTGTAGCTGCCTGCTCGCCGAGCTGTCAGCTCTCTCCTGGATCATGCTGCTGGTGAACTAGACCACAGTCAGAACTTTTGGTTTTTAACTGTTGGTTTTATTTCAATTTAATAAGTTGGAAGTGCTGAACACAGGTTTCAAGTCTGTCTCTTGCTCTCACACTGGAAAGCTGTTACCCACTCTGTAAATCAGAGCGCTGCAGCTGAGCGTGGATTTTGCTGCAGGAGGAAAAGCATCTCACTAAATGCTGTTCTCCTCTAACTAATAAATTATTTAAGTTGAAGAAGGTGAGCGAGGCAGCTGATGGATTTCAGTACCTCTGCTGGCTAGTGTATTCAGCAGGAGGTAAAGGGAAGACAGAGCTAATTTGGGCAAAGGAAACTGTTCTGCTAATTCTAGGTGACACTGGTTGTAGCAGGACTGGCGTTTTCTATGGCAGCTTCCCATAATTAAGATGTTCTCCCTGACCGTGCCAGGAATGTTGAATTCTTCTGATAAGGCAGTGTGAAGGAGTACATTTTGATTTCAGGTGTTACTCATCTGAGAGCACTATTAATTCTCTTTAATGGCACTGTCTGTGTCACCAAACTACCCTTCTGTTAGATGGGAACTGCAGATTTACTTTCAGGTATGTGACTGTGTGGTCTGTGGAGAGGGTGGCATCCAGAGGGACCTGGGCAGGCTGGAGAGGTGGCCCCACTGCCAACCTCATGAGGTTCAACCAGGCCAAGTGCAGGGCTCTGCACCCAGATGGGGGCAATCCCAAGCACAACCCCAGGCTGGGTGTAGAATAGCTGGAGAACAGCCCCGAGGAGAAGGACTTGGGGTTGTTGGTGGATGAGAAGCTCAACATGCCCCAGCAATGTGTGCTGGCAGCACCATCCCCAGCAGCATGGCCAGCAGGGCGAGTGGGGAATTCTGCCCCTCTGCTCTACTCCACTCTGGATCAGGGAGGGGAGCCCTAGGACAAGGAGTAAGGATTTGACACTGGAAGAGGGGAATGGATCTGAGATGTGGAGAAGAACTTCTTTGGTGTGAGGGTGGTGAGAGCCTGGCCCAGATTGCCCAGAGAAGCTGTGGCTGCCCCATCCCTGGAGGGCTTCAAGGCCAGGTTAGAAGGGGCTCGGAGCAACCTGCTCTGGTGGGAGGTGTCCCTGCCCAGGGCAGGGGATGGCACTGGATAGGTTTTAAGGCCACTTCCAGCCCAAACTATTCCATGATACTTCTCAAAGTCATTTTCCCAGAAAGCTGAAAAATTTCTGAATTTGAGTTTTGAATTGTGGTTTTTATGCTTGTAGAACTTCACCAGCCCTTTGAGGTAGAACATGGCCACCACCTGGGTGGCAAAGCAATGTTTCAGTGCTCTGAATTCTGTGCAATTCCTTTTGAATTCCGAGTGCAGGTAGGCATCATCCTCATGGTGAAGGATCCTGTGTTTGCTGATGCCATCCCGAAGCCCTTGCTGTAAGGTTAAAAGCTGAGCTGCAGCACGTGGTACATGAGGAGTGTTTGTATCCTTGCCTAGAGAAAACCAGACCAGCCCTATGGCCCTCTGCACCTTGGAATTTTCCTCTGTGGTAGATGGAAGAAGTGTTCTGGCTTCCCAGAGCTGTTGCTGGTGCATCTGTGATACCCCGTGTCACTGGCCGTGTGTCCGTCGTGGCTGAAAGTATTTCCTACCCAGACCCCCCCTGCAAAAACATAAGTCTGTATTTCGGTTTTCATAGGAGCATTAATTTAAAAAACAGGTTTTTTTCATTTCCTTTGGCAGCTCTGGTCACAAAAGGAAACCCATGTCTAAAGTTGTTTACAACTTGCTGTCTGATCGCGATTTGAGGAAGAAGCTGAAGGAGCACGGTCTGTCCACCCAGGGGACCCGCCAGCAGCTCGTGAAAAGGCACCAGGAATTTGTGCACATGTATAACGCTCAGTGTGATTCCCTGCATCCCAAGTCAGGTACGTTAGCACCTCCAGGAGAGGTGTTCCATGGCGATGGAGTTGTATGCATTCCTCCTCCTCCTAGTGCTCGGGGTAGGGGTAGGGCTGGCTTCAGTGTCAGGGAAAGCCGGAGCTGGAAGAATTTATCTAAGATAAATCAAGATTAATGCACGCCCAGGAATGTAAGGAAAGCAGAACTGTGTTGCTGTACTCTGGAAGCACCCAGCAAGGATATGTTGATATTCTTGGATGCTTCCTGGTTTGCAGGCTGTGTTCTTACTGAATTTGCAATTAATGGGTGCCTCCAAATGACACCCTGAGGCTTTTAGTAAAACAAAAAAATTGGACATACCTGAGGTTCTTAGTAAATTAATGGATTATTAATTTATCTTTTGTTCTGAATTGGTTCTCACCTTCCTAGACACTGAGACATATATTTATTGGATTTGATTTCAAAATTGGATTTGTTTTAGAGATGATAGGTAAGAGTAGAATGAATTAAAAAGGAAGTGCTGATGTTTTCATAGAATCATAGAATCATTCAGATTGGAAGAGACCCCTGGGATCATCAAGTCCAACCATCAGCCCTACTCTACAAGTTCTCCCCTACACTAGATCCCTCAACACCACATCCAATCTACTCT
>VZTM01017264.1:605171-637959 GCA_013400555.1 Jacana jacana | reverse complement strand
GGGGGGGGGGGAATGAAAAATAAAATAATTTAAAAAGTATTAATCCCAAATTGGCTTTTCCCCCCCACGAGGCTTTGGTAGGTGAAGGACAAATGCCCCAGTGCTGCCTGGGCTGGCGTTTGGCTCAGCGTGGGAGGTTGAGCTGCAGCATCAGAGCAAGGAGCCTGAATTCTCCCTCCTGGCCCCCTTGGTCCCAGGTGGGATGTGGCTGTGTCGGTGTCACAGCCCTGCAGACAGTCACACTGTGTCACTGGAACTGGGAAAAGACCCCACCAGCCCGTCCCGCCCCTCCCTTGGCTGCTCCTGGCTGGCGGTGTGCTCTTTAGAACACAAAGGTAGTAAGTGCCCTCTTCCTTTGCCCAACCCCAGTGTTTCATTGAGCTGATGTTGTTAAAAGGTTATGGTTTCCAAATTACCGCCCCCCCCTCCAGCCCCCAGTGAATACATTAGCCTCAGGCAGCTCAACTGAACAGTTACCATTTAAAGAACGGAAAAGAGAGGCAATAGAAAAATATCACAACAGGAACATATGGTTTCAAACTAATAAAAAGGGATGAGCAGAGAAAGAAATGGTAACTTGTGTCAGCAAATTATTTCTCTTAAAAGCAATAGGGAGGAGATCATGAGCATGAAAAAAGAGGTTAAATGTAGAGGACGGAGGTTAAAAGAACTTTTATCAAATGCCTTCTTTTCACTGGAGCACAAATGGACTTTAAAAAGCTCTATTAGACAAGGAAAGAGGTTTTTTTTCCCTTTAAATGTACAACACCCTAAGTCCCTAATTCACAGCTGAACTAATGAATTCATTAACTCTGGCATAAGTTCTGAATAAAAACCCAACCATATACTTTTTCTTCTGTGTTTCACGTGGAACACGCAGCACACTGGAGCCGTGTAAGAGACTTGTTGAAATGCAAGATAAAGCAGCTGTAATAACCACCCCCCTTTCTTCTTTGTTTGTTTTCAGTTCTTACTATCTTTACAATTTCCTATGCTCTTGCTAAATTGAAAGTTACACTGTTGGTATTCTTTTTACCTTTTTTTTTTTTTGGTGTGAATTGTTTTTGAAACCCCAATGAGTATTTTGGCTTGGTGACCCTGGGGCTGGGCCGGTGCTGGCTGGGAGCTGCAGTTAAACACACTGTCACCTGCACTGGCTCCTGCTCCTTGGGAGCCCGGGGGCACCCTCAGCCCGGGGGCACCCTCAGCCCGGGGACACCCTCAGCCTGGTGGTACCCTCAGCCCGGGGGCACCCTCAGCCCAGGGGGCACCCTCAGCCCAGGGGCACCCTCAGCCCGGGGGCACCCTCAGCCCGGGAGCACCCTCAGCCCGGGGGCACCCTCAGCCCAGGGACACCCTCAGCCTGGTGGTACCCTCAGCCCGGGGGCACCCTCAGTCCAGGGGGCACCCTCAGCCCAGGGGCACCCTCAGCCCGGGGGCACCCTCAGCCCGGGGGCACCCTCAGCCTTTCTTCATGGTCTGGCCTTTAGTTAAAGAGTTAAGGAAATCGACAGGATAAGAAATACATTAGCTCCAGACAGTTTATTCTGTCACTCTTTCTTTTTATAGATCTTTTAATTTGCAGTGCTGTTCAGAGGCTTAGTGACTTAAGGTTTTGTGTGTTAAATATTTGTAATTAGAGCTGGGGCTGTTTATTGCTGCGCTGCCTGGAGTTTTATGGGTGCGTGTGGTGCGTCACGGCAGTGATTTACAGCGGGTCCGGATAGCGCCGGCCTCTGCCAGGACCTTTCTTTTTTTCTCTTGAAAAGCTTTGGAGGGACACCATAAAACCAAACAGCAAAGAGTAGTAATAGTGGAAAAAGTGAAGCTGCGGAGGAGTGCGGCGGCGCAACCAGCAGCACTGGGGACAGGAGCGTTCTTTGGATGAAAGGGGCTGCTGACCTGTGCTGGTGCGAGCGGTGCTGGGAGAGGGAGCGGGTTTAAATCCGTTCCCTTCTGCAGGGCAGAACTTGGTAGAACTTTTCTCTCGGCTTTTTCCCCTCCCTCCATTGCAGCAGGACGTAGGTCTTTGATAGTTAATGCACTGTGCCCCCTGCAAAGGTGTCCCCACCCCTCGGGGCGCTGGAACACCCTGTCCCCGGGTACCGGCAACCCCCAGCAGGATGCCAAGGCCGAGGGGTGCCGTGGGAAGATGTCATGGTCCAGGAGGGGTCAGGGCTGGTCACAGGGGAGCCAGGACCGGGAGGGATGGGGAGTGTGGGGAGCAGCAAGATGAGGGGAAGATGGGGAACTGCTGGTGCAGGCAGAGCGTGGGGAGATGGGGATGGGAACCTGGGGAAGGTGGGGTTGTTCCTGCCTCCTCCCCCTTTTCCCCCCAGGAGGAAAAAGATGGTGGTTCAGAGACAGAATCACAGAATCTCAGGGATTGGAAGGGACCTTGAAAACTCCTCCAGTCCAATCCCCCTGCTGGAGCAGGAACACCCAGAGCAGGTCACACAGGAACCATGTCCAGGTGGGTTTGGAATGTCTCCGGGAAGGAGACTCCACCACCTCCCGGGGCAGCCCCTGCCAGGGTTCAGACTGATCGGAAAAAATTCAAATCAACAAAAGTGAAGGAACAAACCAGAAGAGCAACGAGGGAGTTCTTTGCTTCAGCTGGGCTGGAAGTTGATGTCCAAGTACCAAATCGCCTGATGTGTGCACCTCGCTGTCAGCACTGGGTGTGCCCCCCAGGGCGAGGGGCTGCTGGCCTGGCTGGGGCCAGCGGGCAGGTGGCCTAGGTTGCCCATTGCTAGCTCTCGGCTCTCATTTAGCCTGAGGATTCCTGTTTGCTCTTCTGCATGGTCTCTGCTGGGGTTTTTCTCACTCTGTCCCCCACGTGTCACCTGGGCAGCCCGTGTGGCTCGTACCGAGCAGAGTTCAAATACTCAGTTCTGTGGGTGCAAAGGGAGAAAAAAAGACTGTGTGTGCGGTACAGGGGGTGTTCTTGTACCACACACACACGTCTGCTTTCCTGAAAGTCCTCCCAAGCAAAGGCAATGCCTGTCTGCTGCCCTCGCTGTAGCACATCACCGCAGCCCTGAGTGGGGCTGATGGGCTGTGGGGCGGCACCAGCGCTGGGGGCTGCGCTCAAATGCGCGGGGTCAGTAGAGGTTGGCGTGTCCTGAGGGAAAACAACGTGTTCCCGTTGTGCCCAGCAAGGGCTAGGTAATCCCATCGTCAATCAGAGGAGAGCAGGTATTTGCCCAGCCTCCCAGTAAAGAATGTGAAGTATCCAGATGAAAAACCAGTGCTGCCTTGACTGAACAGCAGCGGATTGCTTGGGGCGTGCCGGGTGAGCGGCAGCACAGAGAGTGCCAGAGAGCAGCTGGGGACCTGCACCCAAGCGGGGTAAGCAGCCTGACACAAAGGCCTGTGTTGCTGCTTTACTGCAGAAACAGGGGAGAAACCCAAAGCAGCTTTAAAGCCATTTGCAGAGCAGTGTGGGATTTGACTGCCTCTCGCCCAGCCCCCTGCAGGGGTTCCGAGAGCTGCAGCCGATCGATGGCCACGGGCATCGTCCCGTCTCGGCTGCGGCAGGCCTGGCGCAGAGTGCAGTATTCAGTGCTGCCCCAGCAGTAATGGCAGCGCTTAACCAACCGTTCTGGGGAGGGCAAAGACTGGTGGCATAAAGGAGAAACAAGCACACTTCTGTGCCAAAGCTCAGTTTTCATCCGTGCAAGTGTTCCTGGCAACTGGAATGGCGCAGACGAGGGTTTGGATCATTGATGCTACATGGAATACCTTGCAGTGATGAGCTGGTGTTCATGTGCTGTAACAAAAGCGTGGTCAATTCAGTGCTTAGTGTGTATTTCTGCTCCCAGTCCGCGGCAGACCCGCAGCCCGTGGCGGTGATGGGGGTAACCTGCTGTTCCCTTGCAGGGAACAAACACAGAAGCGAATTTCAGTTTTTGGTGGATCAAGTAAATGGTCGGTGGAAGAAGAGTGGTAAGAGGAAAACAGACAGCGCTCAAACCAAGGAAGACCACGCTGTCAGAGGATCGCCAGCAGCTGCAGGTTAGTGCTTGTTTAAGGCCCTGCCCCTCTTCCTCCACACGAATGAGCGGGGGTCCCAAACGTTTGTTCTTTACTCCCTCAGGGGGAGGGCAGCCAGAAAAATCAAACCCACCCTAGGAAGATTGGCTGTCATTGATTTTAGTGTGATAGATAAGCACATCCCATAATGAATGCATGATTTGTTTGACTTTAGTGGGATTGTGTACAGATGTGCTTGATTTAGGCGCACCTTCTAAACAGCGGGTTGAAACGGGATCTTGGGTTTCAGCCCGGCTGGAGTGAAGGTGATCAGGGGTATTGCTTGCTGGGTTTCAGCTTTCCTGCATTATTATTACTATGCCAGCTGTTCTGCANGGGGTGGGTGGGTGGGAGCTGGTGTTTGTTTGTCCTGAGGTTGAAGCAGTGAAACGCTTCTGTTCCTTTAGGACGGTGTATCCGGCACGCTGCCTCTCTTTTTGGCTCGCTTCATCTGGTGTTTATACACTTCACGTGGGGAGACAGGGAATGCACAACTGCAGTTACTCAGTTCTTTATGAGCTGGGAAACAGCATCCAGCAGATGTTCTTATCCTCCCTGCCCGCAGCATCCAGACGTGCCCACGTGTGCTTCTCGCCCTGCAGGCTCTGCAGGCTGCTTTGCTCCGTGTTGCTGGCTGCTTTGGCAGCGCACCCGTAGCTTTGAGTGTGATTTAGAAGCGTGTTCCTCACCCCAGTGTAACTGGTGCTGTTTTACTCTAGTCACTGTACTGGAGTTTGGAGAGAATTCCGTTGACGGGAGCTGGGTGCGCTGCTGTCTGTATCCTTGGGAAAATAGGGCAGTTCAGTTTGTATCAGCTCTCTCAGAACGCTGCTCTTCCTCAGCTGAATGGCATTAACCTTTGGCTGTCTCCTCAAGCAGAGCTCTCAAGAATAAAAATAAATGAAAATACCAATATAATAGTATGAATTTTATCCTTATTGTTTCATGCAGACCTTGGTGCAGAGCATAATCCTTTCCATGTGAAGGGTAAAAATTAGGGAATCTCAAGGATAAAGTTTATCCTGTTTGATGTAATTTTGAGTGATGCTTCTCTTCTGTAGCAGAGACAGAAGCAATGGGTTGGGAGATGATGGGCTCACAGACTTCGAAATACTAATTTCTAGCGATGCTCCCTGGGGAGGTCAGGTACTGGGAGTTACTGGGGGCCTGTGCCAGCTTTGTGCCCGCAATCGCAGGCACTGGGAACCTGAAATAAAGATTATCCAAAAGAGTGCTCAGGTAGAACATAGCTTCCCCCAGGTGTCTGAGCCACCTCCTCTGGTTCTCCCCAGCCTGCACAATGCTCATCACGCTTGGTGTGCACTGAGTCACCACTAATCTTTGAAATTCCAGTTCCCAGTTTAACATCAAACATCTGCAGCGGATTGGCTGTTTGGAAACCATCTAAAGAACCACACGAAACCAGAAGGAGCTTTTTGGGTGAAGGAACAAACACCCAAAGTTTGTTTCTGCAGTGTTCCTTGTTTACACCGACTCCCTTTTTGTTAAACTGAAGTTATAGCAGCGGGAAGGGGAAAGGGGAAAGGGAAAGGGGGAAGGGGGAAGGGGAAAGGGGAAAAGGAAAGGGGGAAGAGAAAGGGGGAAGGCAGGCCAGCAGTGGTGTGAGGAGTTGCCCTGTGACAGCAGAGCTGCTGAGAAGAGCAAAGGCTTGGTGGCACTCCTTACTGCTTGATCCAGCTTCTTGTGGCAGCAGTGGCATTGCACAGGGTTAAAATGGACTTTTTTACAAAACTAGCTACAGCACACCACCGTTGTGTCTCCTCTTGCCCTCTACTGTAGTGTTGCTTGGTGTAACTTAAACCTCTCTGAAAATATCTCTCTGCTTTTGGTGATTTTTTTTAAAATCCTTTACATTGTCTTGTTTTGCATCTTTAAAATGCTCTGTTTCCAGTCTTAGTGGTTTTGTAACTGTTAAACGTAGGTTTTTGCTTTGCCCAAGGGGAAGCGCCGGGAGAATGTGATAAATGCTGGTGACACAGCTCTGCTGGGTTGTGTTATTGCACAGGACCTGTGCTATTTTTAACCTATTAATTCCGAGTTCAGTGTCATTAGTTGGGTGACTGACTCACTCTGATCTGCTGCTGGTTTTCAGCGGGCTCCTGGTATTTCATTGTACGCCTTGGTGGAAGAGAAAGGGCAAGCTGTAGCCAAATTTGAAGGTTGTGTAGCTCTTCCACGGTCTAATTGTGGTTCTGTTTGGGCATGTCTGTCAAGCTGGTTTCTGCAGGGGTGGAGGGGCTGGTGGTTTGAGCAGGGATATGGCTGGGTTCCCAAGGTGGCCCCAGCACTTCTTGGCATGGCCATGAGGCGGGTTGTTGCCAAGATGAGTCTCAGCAGGGTTCTGGTGTCCTGGGCAGCTTCCTAGTTAAATGACTGATTTGAAAATACCAGCAGCTATGGCATGAGGGTAGGTTATCTTTACATACTGTACTGTATGATCAGTGTTTGCTCTCTCTTCAGAGAGGTAGAAGCTATCTTTTCGGAGGACGGCTCATCTTTTTATAGATGAAAGCATTTGACACAGAAATAATGGACTGGTTTTACATTTTGTGTCTGGTATGTGTTGACTAGAAATGATTTTTGCCATTAAAAAAATGGAAATGTCAGTTATCTGGATTGACATTGTCTTTCTTAGACGCATAAGGAAATAAATCATAATGCTCCTCTTACTGGAAACAAACCCATTAACTGGATCTGTAAAACTGCAAAGCTCTCAGGCTGTCTCCGTGGCTGGAGTGAACTGGTGGCAGGAAGCGGAGAATGGAGCTGTCTCATTGAGTGTTAGAATCATAGAATCATAGAATCATTTAGGTTGGAAGAGACCCCTGGGATCATCAAGTCCAACCATCAGCCCTACTCTACAAGTTCTCCCCTACACCAGATCCCTCAACACCACATCCAATCTACTCTGAAACACAGTCAGGGATGGGGACTCCACCACCTCCCTGGGCAGCTGATTCCACTGACTGACCAAATTGCTGACTGACTGACTGACTGACCAAATTGCTAATTTCTGAACTGAAGTCTCATCTCATGAAACGTGACAAATATCCTTACCCTTTATTTCTCTCCTCCTTTGTGTCTGAAACTCATTAACAACGAAACGTTCCTGCTTTTCAGCCTCTGGTCCGTCGAGGATGGAGGGGTTTTTCAGCGTGCAGGAGAAGAAATGAAACCTTTGAAACTGCGGGAGTTTGGGGAAGAAAATAAGTGGGAACACCGTCTTGGTTTTTAAATATTTTAAAACTTCATTTTTTTTTTTTCTTACAATCTGCCTCTAATCTGCCAAAACATAAACAACAGTATTTTGCCTAGCCGTTCTTGCTAATCTGCCTTTCTCTTGGTAGAGCGTTTGGAAGAGCATCCCACAGCTGACGCCCTCGGAAAGGCCCCGGTTCCCCAGCCAGGAACACCTGATGGCAGGAGGAGGGAATCTTGCTCCTCGGAGGAAGGCCAGAGACTGGCCTCTCCTGCCTTCTTGCTGTCGTCTGGGTCAACAAGCAGGTCAGTGAGGAAGAGTCTCTTCTCCCAGGAAAAACTTGCCAGTAACCTCGAGCAATGTATTATCTCCTGCTCCATGGGAGGTGTCCCTGAGCTGTGGTTACTGGTTCATTCTCCATGTCTCTGGCTGTTCAGTTGCTTGAGGGCTGGAGCTGAACTACACTTAGTAGTTTTGTAATGACTTGGTAGAGGGGTGATGGTGTAAATCTTCATTTTGAATCTTCTTTTGATACAGAAACAGTAAGAAGAATGTCTGTGGAACCAGGAGAATGTCTGGTGTTTCTTTTCCTCTTTATCATCTTCACAGCTCTTTGAAGCTTTATTTAGAGAGGTCCAAAACCTGATACAGCCTAAGTCTGTTAATAGCTCTTTAAGTTAAGTATGGCTGTGAGAAATTGAGTTTAAATGGCCCATTACTTGCAGTCAGTGGTAGAATCCACTGAACCTTGAAGTCCTGACAGCCATTCACTTTGCTTTCTTCAGGCATTTAATTTTACTTCCTCAGACTGCCTTACTTGGCTTCAGAAAATGAAGGATCAAGGAACCCTTTCTAAATAATGTAAAATTCTATGCATTTGATAGCTCAGGGATAATCTTATTGGAAGGAGACTCAGCTGTTATTGCTGGTAAGATCTGTCTTGTTTTTGAAGGTAGTGTTTGTATCTGTTTAAGGTATTTACTTCATGGATCAGAATCTGCTGTTCTAGTGAGCCATTGCCAAAGGTGCCGAGGATGGGTGCTTAGATCAATGTTCTGCTGCAGTACCCAGTGCTGTGGCCCCACTTGCTGCAGGACGAGGCAAAAAGCTGTTGAAAACAAATGCCAGATTACTGTCTGTGATATGTGTCTAAAAGCAAGAGAGCTGATCTTGATGGTAATCATCTCGCTGTCTTGTTGGTACCAGAAATGAGAGGAGAAGACCCCTCTTGCAGGTCTGCGTTACTGGGCAGAAAAGGGTTCCCCACGTGTGGAAGTGGGAGATAATGGGAGGAAGCAGCTGGAGGTCAGGGAGCAGAGTGGGGAGTAACGTCCCACCGTGACACCCGTAGGATGTGCCTCTTCCTCCTTGTTCTGCAGATGTTGAGAATAAGATAGTGCTTGGCCTTGTCATCGTTTATCGAAAGAACAATTTACTTGGTGAAAAGTTTAACAGAAACAATTTTTTTCCTAAATTAATTTTGGTTCACAAAGAATTTTATGAAGTCAGTGTGGGCATTAAAGCTGCCTCCTTTTGCAGGGGTAAGTATTGAAGGGTGAATGAAAGCCTAGGAGTTCGTAGGAAAGAGGAGATAAACCCTGGGGCATTCGAGAGCATCATGTTAGGTGGTTTTGTTTCTGCAGGGTCAGGCTTTGCTGCCTGTTTCTATTTCTCCTACTAAAGGGGAGTGTAGAGTAAATACTTGTCTGTAAGTGACAGTTGTCATTGCCCAGGAGCTCAAGTTATTTTAGTTCCACAAAATAAATACCTCCAGTGTGGCTCTTCAGCCAGAATTCAAATAAGGTGTTCCCATTCTTCCCAGTTTTACTTAATTTATTGTTTTGATTGCAAATTAACCTTTTGGCATTAAGGAACTTGGAAAATTTGGGATTTTAATCTTGTAGAGTGAGTTCTTGGGAGGCAGAAAGGGCTTGTATGAGCTTATCCAAGGTCTCACTGAGTCTGTGGTTTGCTGCCAGCTCAGTGTGAGTGACGTTGCGAGTGATTCTCTCTGTGGCCTCTAACACCGAAGTGAGACTTTCATTCTTTATTTTTTTTCTGTCTGCAGGGTTTGTATATAAACTTAGAGCCTGGCTGAAAGTGTGTCTAAGAGGCTGTGGGGAGGTTTGCTGAGGGGTGTTAGTGTGTGGCAGTTGTGGCTGAGCCGAATGGGCTTTCCTGGACCAGGTTGGCAGGTTCTGTTGGAGAGTGTGTGTTTGTTTGCCTTGTGTCTGGGAGCAGAGTTGTTTATTCCTTCTTTTTATTGACTCTGCCCAAAGGAAATGTTTCCATAGACTCCTTGAATCAGACCCCGAGGGTATGCAGCATGGAGAGCTGGGCCTCCTTTTGTAAAAACCCGTGTTTAATAGCTCCCTGTGGTTTACTCCTAACTTCAGCTCCCTGGGAACAGGAGCAGAATTACTGGAGTCTGCACAGAACTGGTTTTTCAGAATCTCTCTGGAGTTTCTCTTTGCTTTGTGCATAGCCCCTGCTTTGTAGGGGTGGTGTCTTTTTTATTTATTTCTATTTAAATGTAGGGCAGTTTGCTTAACCTTAAAAGCTGAGCTGCTGCCCTGGTCAAGGGGTTCAGTAAAGAGGTGGGGGGGTTCAGGTTGTTCCCCCCTCCCCATTATATTGTGTATTAAACCCAAGCGATTGGCAGCTGGGCTGGGGGAGGGTGCCTTTGGGCATCATACACTGGAGATTCTCATCCTTGACAGCCACCCCTTGCTTGTACAGCCCTGCTCCAAAAGAGGTGAAAAGAGCCATGAGAGCAGGGTCAAAGCTTGGCTCAGGTGACACCTGGTGTCACGGGATGTCCCTCTGGTCTGGCCACGGTGTTCCTCCTGCCTCACCGCCTTCCAAAGAGTGCTCTGGTTTTCTGTTTCCTGGGAAGCAAAGGTTACAGGGATCACCCCCTCCCCAAATGCTGGTGAAAAATGTGCTTTTCTTCTTTACTGCTCGGGGTGCTGGTATCTGCTGACACCAGCTGTGCGACACTCGTGTGACACATGCAATACCCGTGTTTGGCCGGGTTCCTCTGGCAGGTCCCACCCCCTGCGTGCACACTCCTGCCCTAAGCACACACCCCCAGATCATGGCAAGGTGTTCAGGGACTGTAAGAAATAGGTGTAGTCATATACACTGCATGGAGCAGCGGTGTGTTTTGTCGCTCTGGTTACCGTGGGGTTAACGTAAAAGTAGTGAAATAAATATAGCACAAATCAAAAAAGAGTGGTTGAGGTTTTGAGGGGAGCATTGTGCTATTGTACCCAGCAGGGATTTTCTGAGGCTTGTATTTTACTTCTGATAATGAGAGGATATCCTTTGACAAGGGTAAATGTTTTTCACATTGAAATGTCAAAACTTGAAATATCCTTGGAAGTCCAGACCCGCAGGCTGTGTTGGTGTGGAGGGCTGAGGTGGGACGGGCTAAGAGGAAATGAGGATTTTGAGCAGCGGACAATACAGCCAGCCAGTCTTGACATCGGAGGAAGTATTTGCTCTGTAAAACGATGCTGGAAATAAATTAATCCAGCTGGTGGCCGGTCACAAGTGGTTCCTCAGGGCTCAGTATTGGGGCCTTTCCTTTTTAATATTTTCATCAATGNGTGTCCAGTTCTGGGCACCTCAGCACAAGAGAGATATCGAGGTGCTGGAGCGAGTGCAGAGGAGGGACACGGAGCTGGTGAGAGGCCTGGAGAATAAGGCTTATGAGGATCGATTGAGGGAGTTGGGGTTGTTTAGTTTGAGGAAGAGGAGGCTGAGGAGACCTCATCACTCTCTACAACTGCTTGAAAGGGCATTGTGGAGAGGTTGGTGCTGGTCTCTTCTCACGGGCAATGAGCGACAGAAGGAGAGGGAATGGCTGCAAGCTGCAGCAGGGTAGGGTTAGGCTGGATATTAGGAAAAAATTTTTCCCAGAGAGAGTGGTCAGTCAGTGGAATCAGCTGCCCAGGGAGGTGGTGGAGTCCCCATCCCTGACTGTGTTTCAGAGTAGATTGGATGTGGTGTTGGGGGATCTGGTGTAGGGGAGAACTTGTAGAGTAGGGCTGATGGTTGGACTTGATGATCCCAGGGGTCTCTTCCAACCTGAATGATTCTGTGATTCTATGATTCTATGATGATTCCTATGTTTTTACCTTCATAAGAGCTTCCATCTTTTGCCAATCCCGTATCAATGTCTCCCAAGGGAGCAGTTGGTCAATATTAGAAGTTGATAGGTTGTACAGTAATCACTGGTCTGCTGATGTCCTTCAAACGTTGATGCTTTAATTGAGAAAATGAAAGTTTGTCACCTGCTGGAAGAAAGACAGAGGCCACGCCTGGAGGTTCCAGCGTCGACCCAAACGTGTTGGTCTCTTCATAAATTGAGGATCCCACCCAGAAAGCAAAACGTGCAGGGCAGAAAGACACCAGAACAAAGCCATGCCTGCTAAAGGATCATTTTTCAAAGCTATGAAGTCATGAATAAAGCTTTCATAGAACTTTAATGCTCCACATAAATAGTCCCATTGCGTTCTTCTGCTTTCTGGGACCAAAGCCAAATTTTATGCCACTGCTTAAACAATAGGAAAATTAGAAATGAAACTCGGTGGGACAATGATAAACGAGGTTATGAGCTCTATGTAGGGGAAATATTCCATTAAAAGTATTTTACGTAACAGGGATAATATTCTGTTTTATAAACAAATGATTTCTTTTTAAAACATCGGGTTAGAAGAGAGCGTCGGCCCTTGATGGCCGGAGGGAGAGACCTGCAGGGGCAGACAGGAGATAGTGAGGTACCGAGGTGTGCACTGAAACACAGTGCCTTCAGTTTGAAATCCCGCTTGAGGAATGCTCTGTCCACAGCTTGGATCAATCCCTGCTGCTGGAATACGGGGAGCGGGGGCAGCATCTGCCGGGGGGGGGTCATGCCCCGGGAAGGGCCCTCGTTTGCAGGAGGTGGGGATTTTTGGTGTTCGGGTCAGGAGCCATCGGTCAGGGTCTACCATCTGGCTTTAGCTGGTCACTTACTCCTGGATTGATGTGCTTTGCAGAATTTGGGCTTTAGTTCACCAGCTGGAGAAAGGGTAGAAATAGGGAGCTGGTGTGGGGCTCCATGGATGGCAGGGATCCCCTGGAGACCTGCCGGGAGCCACCGGTGTGGCTGAGGCCATGGTCGGGATGGGGTGGCTGGAGAAGCTGTGCAAGCTCTGTCCCGGCATCGGCCCGAGTTCAAGGAAGGCCTTGTCCCAGTCCCTGTGCTAGCCCTCACTGTCACATGAGAAACTACAGGAAAACGTGGTGCTCAGAGGAATAACTGCCTTCTTCAGTACATTTATTGACCTAATAAATCCTGAACTGCATTGGCTCAGGGATGCTGTGTATCCCAGTGTTAAATAGGAGTGGTTTATCTCTGGTTTTTGGCCTCAAATATGGGTTCATTATGGAAGGATGATGACACTTCTCTGCTATGTTGTTGACTCATACCTTTCTTCCAAAAACTGTGAGCTGTAACAAGTAGCCAAGAACTGAAAGCCTTGGTGGAGAGAGCCCTGGAGAAGGTACTTCAAACAGAAGCAGCTGATGACCCCAGATGTGGATGGGGACAGTGATTATCCATGGTCCCTATCCAGAAAGATAGTCCTGGCCCTACAGCCGTGGGGCTGGGACATACTTGAGCCCTGGGAACGTCAGTGAGAGCTCACCAGTGCTCTCCAGTGCTTCAGCCTGGATGTCCCTACTGTTGCAGACTCCCAAGCAAGCAGTTAAGATCGATCCAACAGCTCTTTTCCTTTTCTGAAGGGCAGCCTCAAAGGCACTTTCCTGAGCCACGGAGGAGGCCACTGAAAGCCAAGAAAGCCTGGAAAAGGTTGGAAAACCAGTGGAATAGTGGAATGCGTAAGGATCAGTACAGAGGAGAGCCCTCCATGGGGTGTCCTGGTTCCAAAGCTGGCAAACCTGCTGTTCTCCAAAGCTGGGAAGATGAAGCCATGCCCAGCTGGTGGTGCCAGGGCGCG
Source organism: Jacana jacana (assembly GCA_013400555.1). Taxonomy (NCBI): domain Eukaryota; kingdom Metazoa; phylum Chordata; class Aves; order Charadriiformes; family Jacanidae; genus Jacana; species Jacana jacana. Next base: position 624,699 of record VZTM01017264.1, on the reverse strand, counting down.
TGGTGTGAAGAGGAGGGACTGGGCAGACGCTGTGGTAACAGTTAATGTCGGGTGTCACACAGGGCTTGGGGCCGCTCCAGCACCGAGGTCCGGCTGCTTATCCCCAACAAGTCAGGGTGGAAGCAGGACTGCATGGTGGAGACGACTGTTCTCCATCACCCCTTGCCACTGGGTTTTTCACCTCCTGGTGGCTCTGGTGAGGTGGGACAGCCTGGAGCTCATGTCTCCTGCCAGCACTGAGGGAGGGGGGCTCGGTGCAGGTGCCAGGGTGCAGTCCGTAACGCACAGCGAGAAGGGTGCTGAGATAGAACTTAATCTGCCTTAAAATACACAAAGTCAAAGAGATGTTTGCTCCTTTCATTCCTAGAACCAGACATGTTATTCACACTTACATCAGCCTTTTTCCTTGCTATTTTAAGGTGGCCTGTTCACCTTCAAAAAAATTCTAGAGGGGAGTCAAATCCAAGTGATGGTCAAGAAAGGAATAGTTTACTCTTGGTTGGCTGTCTGTGAGTGCTCAGGAGATCATAGAGTCATGGAATGGCTTAGGTTGGATGGGACCTTAAAGTTCCACCCCCCTGCCCTGGGCAGGGACACCTTCCACCAGAGCAGGTTGCTCGGATCCTGCAGGAGAGTTGGGGGCTGGCTGGAGTCACTGGAGCTGCACCTTCTTTAACCAGAGACATGACCCGGGCTGGGTGAGGACACCTCTTCCCATCTTGTTGCCTCCACCCTGAGCCCTTGGTGCCGCGGGCAGCTCGGCTTCTGAACCTGAATGGTTTGGTGCAGAAATCCACTCATCTGGGTCTTAGGACAGAGTAATGACCTCTGTTAAAGAAAAGGACAGAAAACCTCTGGTGGGAAATTGGCTTGGATTTGGAGTCTGACCCCGCTCACCTGCAGGTACCGAAAGTGCAGAAAATACTGGAGAAATGAGCAAAGCCATTCTCAAAGCAATGATTTCGTTGCCCACCCCCGGCTAAGATTTAGAGAAACAGCAGACATAATGAGGTAGCTGTTTCTCTCTTTGTTTAATTCATTTTCATCTGTTAAAGTGAATTCATTCAAGGATGAGAAGAGCTTAGGAGCTTTCTTCACAGGAGAAAAAAATAATGAATTTTACAGTATGAATTCACTCGCTGGTCGAAATTTCTTTTGCTTAGTTGAAAAGGGTTTTTGTGATAATTATTTTCCAACTCTCTGGCATATTTAAGGAGGCTTTTTTTTTAATTTGCAAACAGACTTTTTTTTTCCCTGCATGTGGAAAAATGGTATGTAATTAGCTCAACTGATAATCAAGCAATTTCTCAGCCTTTGTGAAAGAGATTGATGCTCGGGAGGGACTGCTGCCCTGAGTGACCAGCTCGGAGCAGCAGGATGTTTGAAGAAATTGGGAAGCAAAGGGGGTTTTAGCTGCAGGTGGAGGGTCCCAGCCCCACGGCTCAGGTAGTATCATCGCACCCTCGCTCTCCAGGTGAGCCTTGGTGGGGTTCACTGGGACCAGTTACTCCCGAGCTGGTGGCCGGTTCCCACCTGCACGGCTGGGTGAGGTGGTAACTCGCTCGGGGACGTTTTGTGCTGGGTTTTAAGATGATTTGATGGGCACAGGCCGGGAGTTACACGTGCAGATCATGAGCCTGCGTTACTGTTCTGAGCGCTGGCCAAGCTTTTTCGCTTCCATTGTTTTGCTGGTTACACAGTTGCTGATAAATGATAATCACGGTGCGTTTTCAAGGCAAGGAAGTACATCGTGTTCGGGCATCAAACCTGCTCTTCTTCTATTTTAGGGAACCGTAAGCAGGCAAATAGCCCCTTGTCCTCCATCTCCTGCTTGTTTTTAAAAGAAGTGGAGTGTCGGGGCAGGGTTTACAAGCATGGTGATCACTCAGTCCTTGGGCAGCCAGTTTGTGGACCGAAAATGGAGTTTTGACAGACTTACCGTTTTGAGAGTGAAAAAAACGCTGGGCGTCAAAACTTTCCCCATCTGCCACTGGTTTTGCAGCGTCTTTTGCTGTGATTTTTCATTTGAACACTTTTGTGTTGGAGGATTTGGTGCAGAAATAAGGAATGTGAGGAGTTGGCTGAGCCCCAGCTTGGGCTGTGCCTGCTCCACCTCCAGTTCCCGCGGGCACGGCTACTGGTGATTCCTGCGGGGAGAAAGGGCTGCGTTCCTTACAAAGGCTGTCTCTGCTTTTGGTTTCAGGTGAGTTTGTTCCCATCTTAGCACTGCTCCATTGGGTGATGTTTGTAACTGGGCAGATGCATTCAGCAGCTCTTGGGCGTTCCTGGGGAACCACTGAAGAGTTTCTAAGGTTGCACACAATGCTCCTAAACCCACTTGGTTTCAAAATCATTTTCTCCATATGGCACCGGTGCTTTGTGTGTATTTTTGGTATCTTTTCCCTTTTCATCCTTCCTGCTTAAATGTGCATGTGTTAAAGGTTCCTCTAATCTAATCTGGTGGTGGGTTTTGCCCTTGAAATCCCATTGGTGGTTCTGTAGCTGCTGCTGCGGTGACGTCTGAGGAGTCCCCCTTTGGAGGGGAGAGCGGGCGACAGGAGGAGACGGGACGGTAACGGGGGAGAACAATCCCGAGATGAGTTGCATGCCTTTTACTCATTTATCTAAGAAAAGCTTAAAAAAACCACCACAAGTGTGTGGGGGGGTCAGCAGACCCGATGGCCGAGCGGTTCTGCCGGCTGCCTGCCACCCACGTCCCCATCACGTCACCGGGGGCTCGTGGGGAACGGCCGGCGTGTGCCCAGATTCCTGCACACCCCGAGCCTCTTTGGCTGCCCCCTGAGGTTATTTGGGTTTAAATTCCTCCTCGTGTGTGAATGATTGCCTTCTCTCCGGTGATGCTGCGTGTTATGAAGTGTTTGGGCTAACTTCTGACTCCCTGCTCTCCGCTGACGAACCGGGGCGGGGTAATGGCTTGTAAAACCTTTCAACTCAATCCAAGGGAGCTGGTGTCCAAGTGCTGCCCCGCCTTTCACTCTGGAGCCTCTGCACCGTTTGTGTGACACCGTGTGCCGGGCAGTCTCTGCAGTCACCTACAGACTGACGGGTGCCAGGCAGCCTTTGCAAAGAGAGTTTCCAGAAAACAGCCTTTCCCCACGTCTTAGCTGACTCCTGCAGCCCTGCAATCTGGCACCTACTTGGGAGCTTTGCAGTGGTTTATGTCACGGCGCCTGAACATGCGATAGAGGTTATTTATCAATAATTGACCAGAGGTTTGTGCTCACTTAATTGAGATGTTATTGAAATTTGACCAAGAAATTTCCTCTCCTTTGAAATGGAGGCTGAAGACATCTGTGCAGCTTGGTTTTTCTAACTTGGTGCATGTGAAGAGGTCTGACAGACAGCACCGAGCCCATGCCCTCAGTTAATGACATACGTCTTTATGTGGGTTTGGGCATGTATCCACACCCATGGGGATTCTTCCTGTGTTGCTGCAATAGCAGGGGCTGAGTTTATAAAGCCCCCGTTTATGTCACCTCTGCGATGACTGTAAAACACACAGAACCGTGGCAACTAAACCTCTGCTCCAGCCGTGCCACGTGGGCACCTGGAGCAGGGCCCTTTGGTGGGTCCTTTAAGAGCTGGTGAACCCCGGTTTCTGTGGGGGGAACGAGCATGAGGCAGCCCACAAATTAACCCCTGGAGACTCCGTGTGTGTGGTTGTGCTTGCCCTTACAAAAGCAGGCACTTGGGGCTGTTGTCACTGCCATAGCTTGGGGCTTGCTGAGCGTTGGTGGGAGGTGTTGGTTCCCCTGTGAGCCAGGCTGGCAGAGCTCGGCTTATTGCCCAAAACTCAGGATTTGGGGTTCTTCTTTCAGTTGTGTATGCGGGCTCACCATCTGAAATCCCGTACACTGAAGATTCACCCACTGGTGCTGAGTCTGACCTGGCGTGTGCTGTGTTGTGAGCGTATGAATACTGACTCAGAAAAGAAGCAGTTTGTTTGCCCTGTCCCATTTGGGTGTAAAATGATGTGTGAAGGTGAAAAGCTGAGTAATCTTTTCAAGCAGGTTAAGAAAAAAGTGGTGAGGTGTTTATCTTGCTTCAATCCTCATTCACCTCAACCTGCGGTATCTAAAGCACCAAGATGCTTTATTTGCCTTTGTCGGGGAAAAGCATCCATTAAAGTTTTAAGCTATTTTAATTAAGAAACAAATAGCTTTATGAAATACTGGCTTGCATAAAGAATAGTGTGACCAGCAGAAGCAGGGAGGTGATTGTCCCCCTGTACTCAGCACTGATGAGGCCACACCTTGAGTCTGGTGTCCAGTTCTGGGCACCTCAGCACAAGAGAGATATCGAGGTGCTGGAGCGAGTGCAGAGGAGGGACACGGAGCTGGTGAGAGGCCTGGAGAACAAGGCTTATGAGGATCCATTGAGGGAGTTGGGGTTGTTTAGTTTGAGGAAGAGGAGGCTGAGGGGAGACCTCATCCCTCTCTACAACTGCTTGAAAGGGCATTGTAGAGAGGTTGGTGCTGGTCTCTTCTCACGGGCAATGAGCGACAGAAGGAGAGGGAATGGCTGCAAGCTGCAGCAGGGTAGGGTTAGGCTGGACATGAGGAAAAAGTTTTTCATGGAGAGAGTGGTCAGTCAGTGGAATGGGCTGCCCAGGGAGGGGGTGGAGTCCCCATCCCTGACTGTGTTTCAGAGTAGATTGGATGTGGTGTTGAGGGATCTGGTGTAGGGGAGAACTTGTAGAGTAGGGCTGATGGTTGGACTTGATGATCCCAAGGGTCTCTTCCAACCTAAATGATTCTATGATTCTATACATCTTTCAGTGGTCAGTCGTGTTGTTTTCAGGATATCTCACCAAACCACGGAGCCAAAAGGTGTGACCCTGGGGCAGAGAGGGGAGGTTGTAATGACCCTGCACAGTGGGTGCTTTCCCCCGTTTTGTGCCTTTTCCCCAGGCTCTGACCTGGGAAACTGCCTTAGATCCACCTGGAACGAGCCACCTCTGCCCCCTGGGGAAGCTGCTGGGGCCTGGCAAAGACCTTCCACTCCGCGTTAAGCTGGATGTGTTGATGGACTCGCTGGGGAAGCTGCTGGGGCCTGGCAAAGACCTTCCACTCCGCGTTAAGCTGGATGTGTTGATGGACTCGGCAGCGTGGGGTTTGGTCACTAATAATTTCAATCTTAAGGTTTTTTCTTGGATATTGGTGGTTTGTTGGTTGGTTTGGGGTTTTTTGTTATGGTCTAACTATAAGCTTACACCTAAGCCTTGAGTTTTGAGGTTGAAAGTGCCATTACTCTTTGAAATGCCGTGCTTTGCCACCAGAGTGTCCTGCAAATCCTCTCCAGAGAAACTGTGGGGTGTTGGGGAATAGAAAGGTGTTGTAGGTACCAACAAGCAGACCTGAACAGAGAATTGGGTGTGAAATACTGAAAATAGGGCCTAGTAGTAACTGTGAAAATTAGGTGACGCAGAGCTGGGACCCTGTGGGCTGTGCTGTGGGTTGAAATGACTCCTCGTTGGCAGTGCTGTGAGGAGGGGTCTGTCTCATCTGCGGATTCTGCTGCCCTTGCTTAGTAGAGCTCTCCTTTGCTGTAGCTGTTGCTAAAATAACTTATTTCTGGTTTTATTTTCCCCTTCAGCTCCAGTTCAGACATTCTGAGAGATCTGCAAGGGTCTGAGACAGATTCAACATCCTCTGACAAGTAAGTAGGGTATGGGATGGAAAGGTCCTTGTGACTGGTTTTGGTCAGTGGTTCCCAGTTTGTGAAATAGCGCGTGTTTTCTGCAGGAGGGGCAGGTGTCCCTGAAAAGTCAGGTCTTGGTGGATCCCTGCAGTTGTGGGAGATATGATTTGGTCAGTGGTTTTGGATCCACAGAGAATAATACCCCAATCCTTTTCCTGGCAGAAAAGGACCTGGGGGTGCTGGTCGACGGGTGGCTGACCATGAGCCAGCAGTGTGCCCAGGTGGCCAAGAAGGCCAAGGGCATCCTGGCTTGCATAAAGAATAGTGTGACCAGCAGAAGCAGGGAGGTGATTGTCCCCCTGTACTCAGCACTGGTGAGGCCACACCTTGAGTCTGGTGTCCAGTTCTGGGCACCTCAGCACACGAGAGATATCGAGGTGCTGGAGCGAGTGCAGAGGAGGGACACGGAGCTGGTGNGACTGTGTTTCAGAGTAGATTGGATGTGGTGTTGAGGGATCTGGTGTAGGGGAGAACTTGTAGAGTAGGGCTGATGGTTGGACTTGATGATCCCAAGGGTCTCTGCCAACGTGAATGATTCTATGATTCTATGAATACCTGGGTGCTCCCAGGATCTACAGGTGACTGGTTGAAAATCATTGTTCCAATTTAACTGATTTGTAATAAGACAATCTGATCTTATATTGTACTTAAAATTACATTGCTGTCAGTGTCACCAACATCTCTGTCAAACTGAACGTGCTGGAATTGGAGTTACTTCAGTTTGAAGAGAGAAGAGCACTGTCTTATTTTTAAAATCTTAACACTTTATTTTTTAAAGCCAAAAGCCCCTGTCTATTATATAGTGCTGGTATTTAAAGTTGGGGTCTAGCTGTGCAAGGTGTTGCACAAAGACATCCCAAGAAACCATCCAAGGGTTCCTGGAGTGACCCAGTGAAGCACGAAGACGGAGAGGAATTCAGGGGTACGTGGGGTGTTGGAGGCGTGCAGTTACAGCGTTGGCTGAAAAGCTTTGTAGGGATAATGCAGAGAAGCAGGAGTGGAGGCTGGTGGGGTCTGTAGCACAGCCTGCCCTCGCACCTGAAACCTGCTCCCCCGGGGATCCCTTGGGGTATCGTTCCTCTTTGGAGGCTGATCTGAGGGCTGCGAGGGGAACAGCGTTGCATTGAACTCTCTTTGTCTGCTCTTTAAAGAATATTTATGACAATTTTCTCCACTACCCATCGCATGTGTGCGTGGTCAATAGATTGTGACAACTCTTAAAATTCATGACTAATGACAGAATCAGAGGCATAACATTTGAAACTCTCTTAAAGCGCGTGTTTAGATAATCTAATGGAATTTAAGGAGCTTCAGTGGAAGCGCCGATAAGGCCTCGGTTACCACGGTGGCAGAGGTCAGCGTTGGAGTTCAGTGCTGGAAAACCAGAGGGGAATTGTAAAAGCCTTTCCTGTGGAGAGGCATGGCTTGGAGAAGTGTTTCTGAGAGGTGAAAAAGCGGGTGGCAAGGCTCACAGCCCTCACCTTCCCGCTCCTATGGTCCCGATCTTTGGAGCCTGCCATCTCCAAACTTGCGGAGGGTGGCCTGTAGGCTCTTGATCAGCAGAGAGTGACTTGCACTGCTTTGGTGATGGTACAATCAAATTACTCTCTGCTTTTTCTCTGTGCTCCCTGAACGCCCTTCTGGAGATGCCACCTGGCAGCGTGGGTGCCTGCAGTACAGGAGACGATACGCTGGGCCTGAAGGGCCTGGCGTCCGCGGCTTCTCGCATGAGTTGGAAAAGCATGTTTCTTCTTGGAAGAAGAAACAGGAATGTCAGTAATGGAACCAGCACTGGAGTTCCTTACCAGAGCGGCCCTGCCTGGCAGGAGGGGATGGTAACGCCAGTTACGTTATGTACCCAGAGCAAAGTCCGTTCTTTGGTAATTCCCTTTGCCCAGGAAACCTCTCGGTCGTTGGGTGGGTTTAAGGTGAGTGGTACCAGGTTAGGCCAGGTTGGTAAGTGCAGAAGAACCACAGGTAAAGCAGATCTACAGCCACCATGAAAGCTGTGCTTTCTCTTCGTGGCAGGGCCATGTCCTATGGGATGCCCGGTGGGGAACACTCAAGGGCTTGGCTTTGCCAGAATTCCCCTGGGAAGGACCTCTGGCACCCCACAACCAGCCCAGATTTTGTTAGAGTTGAGTTGTGGCAGGAAGATATCGCCTCTCTCGCTTCATTTTCATAAGTTAATAATCAGATGTTTGCAGAACGAGACAGCCCAGTGATGTGGAAGCTCCAGTTTTTGGCTTTGTGCTTTAATAACTTTTGAGGATAAGGTAATTACCAGTCTGCTGGGGAGAAATCAGAGCTAGAAATGGGCAGAATCTAAACTGGCAAAGCTAGCCTTAAACTAGCTGGGGTTGTGGCTTCGTTCTGTGTCCCAAGTAGTTTGTTTTTGCAAGGGTAGAATTCCTTTTCATTCCTCTGTCTGTGTCACACCGCTACATGGAGACATTCCCGGGCAGGCCAGTGTGTTCTTGGGTCTGTTACTGGTTGGGTTCCATTCTGTATTGGCATTTGGGGTGCAAACTGGGTGTAGACTCCTCTGGGGTCACCAGTCCTGATACTGGGCACAGGTTCTGCCTCTTTGGCCAACTTAAAATGTTACTCACCAAGAATTAGCGATTGGTTTGTTTGGGGGGGCCTCAGTAAGTGTGGAAGCAGTAATGGAAGGTGTAGTGACGGCGGCAGTGCGGTGTCCCGGTGGCGTCTGGCGGGAGTGGGGTGCCCAGTGGGTACTGGAGCTGGTCGTGGGGGTGCAGCCGGGTCCCTGGTGGTACCTCCTGGTCTGCTGGGGCTCCGGCATCGCACGGGCATCTCGTTTAAGCGCTCTCAAACCTACATCAGCAGCCAGAGCTCGTGTGAGCAGGCCTGGGTCAGACAAAGGTGGGTCTTTAGAATGAATCTAATCAGTTACTTCTTGGAACAGATCTCTGTGACCAGTGTCTTCTCTGGTCTAGTGGTGGTCACAAAGCTTTAGGTTAGTAAAAGTTGTAATTAACTTCCCCCTTTTTTCAGTTTCCTTTTTAAAAACTGTTTTTTATTTCCATGGAAAATAATCAAGTCCTCGTTTAATTCAATGTTTTTTTTTTTTTTCTAATGTTTGCATCTTATCTTAAACTCAGCAAAACAAATAAAAAATGTGAGCTATTTCTTTACAGAACAAAATCTGGATGTAATAAAAGGAAAGGAGAAAGTGATGTCTGTGAGGTTGTCCATAAACTGGATGAAATACTTACAAACAGAGGCAGGATTGTAAAAGTATTTATGGAAATAAAAATAACCAGTTGTCCTCAAGCACTTTAGACTCAGATAAACATCATTATTGTCTGCGGGATGAAGGCTGGCACGGAGACTTTGCCATCACAAACTACGAGGACATTTGGAAATACCTTGTGATAATGCTCTCTGAGTTCCAAGAGCTAATCAGGTTGGGGTTTATTTGCTGGAGGAGGAGGGTACTGGTCTAAGGCAGAGCGTGGTGCTGTGCCAGAGCACGTGTAAAACAGTGCAGGCGGTCACAACTGCCCGTGGGGTACTCCCTGGCTGGTTGTCCATCCAGCTCAGGATCCTTCGCCCTCGGTGGCCAAACCCTGTGCTCTGGAGAGGGGTTTGGGCATCACCTCCATGTCTTACCCTGTCCCTGAAGAGTGTGCTGCTCCAGGGACACTCATTGTAACGGCCTCAGAATGGCTCAACCACCGCGGCGCTGTCGGTAGCCTTCGCTCCGACGTGCAGCTGCGGAGCTGGATGGACAACTTCTCCTTGGTCTAGAAGAAGAGATACGGCTCCTGTTCCAGCGTTGGGTACGATGGGTACACAAAGCAGTAACTCCTGTGGGTTTGGTTGAACATACCTCTGCTGGAGCTTAATTTAAAGGAAAAAGAGTAATCTGTGCCATGGCACTGTCAGGACATCCGTGTACCCACCGGTTGGTTTCGTTAGAGAACCTGCGTGTTTTGTTTCAGCGTGGGACTGCCTTTGGCAGCACCCAGAGGTGTCCCAACACTCGGCCTTAGCATTGAAGTGGTGCAAACCTGTGACGCCCCACAGAGAAGAAGGGGGCATGTGTAAAGGGGTTTTGTTAATACCCGACCTCGCTGACTTTTAAACCCTTTGCTGCTGGGTTAAACTGAGCGACCCTCTCCCCAGAATGAGTGCAGGGGATGGAGGGCAGAGCTGGGGAAGGCCTTTGCCTCCCGTCTCACAGTACAGAAATCCCAGTTCCCGGCAGCGCTGGGGGCTGGGAAGGTTGGGAGGGGGTCAGGGATATGCATCCTCTCTTCCCTGCGCTCCCCAGGTGCCTTTAATCCCCTGCTGGCTCCAGAGGAGCAGCCTGGATCTGATGGTACTGGGATTCCTGCGGGACCTGGCTGAGGGTCTGGGAGCTATGGAAGCTGGGAAATACGAGCTCTTCCCCTCTGTCCCTTCCAGTCTGTGTCCTGTGACAGCCAGGAGGGACTTGGGCTTCAGCATCCGAGAGGTTTCTGTTGTTATTTTCAGTGGTAAGTTACCAGTTTAAGCCAAATGAACAATCCCTGCAGGATGGATTCAGCTAGCACATGGTAAAGGCAAGAGTGCATTTATAAGGAGTGTTTGATCAGTAATAGCTATTGGTGGATGAGCGGTATCCTTCATGTCAACACTACGTGGAATTTTAAGCTCCAAGGCTGAATGATGGAAATCAGCTGCTTAATTTAAATATGGCTAGTTTAACATGGGTTTTTTTCCTTTAAAACCAACTCTGTGACTAAAAAAAACCCACTTCTTTGAGTTTCCAGTGGAAAATTCTTTGTCCATAAGTGAGTAAGGGCTCTGGCAAAGAGTGCCTGTTTGAGGATGGGAGTCCCACGCGCTTTCCTGCTTGGGTAACGGCCGAAGCCGCCCGTCCTGCCCCTGAGAGGCTGCGCCGCTGCGGGGACTCTCCCTCAGGCTGACCTGTCCCCACCTGAGGCAGGAGGGTGCTGACCTGTCCCCACCACCTCAGCGCCGGCCACTCCTCTCATTTATGGACAAGGAATTGGAAAGGTTGGGGCTGCTCCTTCCCCTTCCCAGCTGGTCCCTGGAGAAGGGGAGGAGAAGCATCACGGTGCCGTGTCCCTCGGGCTCGGGGTGAAGGGGGTGGTTTGTGGGTGAAAGGGTTTGTGGGTGAAAGGGTTTGTGGGTGCCATCGTCATCTTCCAAGAGTAGGGCAGAGCGGAGTTTCACCGCTGGCAGTAACACATGCCTGTGTGCCCGCCCTTGAGTACAGCCTTCAGTATCCCCTGTGATCAGAGCCTCTTACAAACCACTGTTTTCCTTTTTTCTCTTGTTTTTCCCCCAGCAGCAGCAGCAGTGTTCTGGACCTGAGAGCTAGCAAGAGAAAGTCTCGCCAGCCGCGGGCGCGGGAGGATGACCGGCTGCTCCCCCAGAGTAAGCGGCCAAGGAGCTAGTGCTGCAGCCCTGCGGGGCGTCCTGCTGCCCCTCAGCAACACCCGTGGTGATTCCTGCTTCTGGTGTCGCTGGGTACTTCCTAAACTGCTGCATTTTGGCACGACTCTCATTCAGCCCGCCTCAAAATCAGCAGAGGGGTGTGCGGGTGGGATTTCTTACAGCGCTGTGGCCACTGGACTTTAAGGTTGGGCATGGAGTGCCAGGATCAGGTCCCGGGGGCTGTATGGTGTCACTGTCCCCACTCCCGTCCCATGGAGCCTTGCTCTGCCCTCCCTGAGGCAATGCTGGGGCGGCGTTCTCCTGGGGATCGGGGCTGATGGTGATGCTCTGGTTCCCTGGCTGGGCTGGGGAGGTCCTGGGGGGGAGCTGAGGGACAGGGCATGCTTCTCTTCTGCAGAAATACACTTTTTAAAAAGTATATCCATGTATAGATATAATCACTCAGTATCAGTACGTATCAGTATTGCAGTTTAAGCTCATTAAATTTGAAAGACACGGGAAGGTGGTTGGACATGGAGTACTTTAGCTTTAAAATAAATGTTAAGCCTTACCTTAGACAGTGATGGAGTTTTGTAATGAAATAAAGCGATGTGTGAAAATGAAAGCGAACCTGAACAACTGGGTAGGTTTTTCAAAATACAGCTGGTGAGCAAAATACACCCTGTGTGGAACACACAACCTTCCAGGGTGTTCCTGCTGAGCCCGGGGGCTTTGGTCACGGTCACCCGGCAAAGAAGGCACCGAAGCTGGTGGAGATTGAGGGTTCGTGTCTGTTGACTTCAGGCTGGAGCTGAAATTGGGGCTGGACATTCTGCTTTCCAAAATCCTGCCCAGTGATCCGAAGGGTCCCTCCCGACCTGTGGCTCAAAGGGAGGGTCCCAGCAGCGCTGAATCTGCGGTGAGTGTGGGCTGGGCTGGCCTCGCTGCGCTGAGGTGAGTCCAGGCGGAGGGAAGGCGGGATGCTGGTGTTTGCTTTGGTTTTCACTAAAAGCAAACCTTTTGAAAGAGGGTGATTAGTGACTTCTGCTTTGGGCTCTGCCTTTTAATTGTAGTCATTATTACAAGACGGATTTAAGTTTCGGGGAAGAGTAAAGCTGCTGGTGTGGCCGTGGTCAGTGGAGCTCATGTTGATGGGTGTCCTGGGGCTGCTGAGCGTCCCTGGGAGGTGCTTACTGTCATGGTTGGGTGGTGTTTGAGTTAGTGACACTTTGTTTGCTTTAATGTGGGAATGCCACCCTCTGTCCTACGCAGAGAGCAGCCGCAGAGAGCTCTCTAGGCTTTTGGAACCGTGGAGCTGAGTGGAGCCGTAAGGAGGCCCGTGAGCAGCCCCTGCCCAGGCTGGAGGTGGCGGCTGATGCCCCCAGTGCCTGGCACGGTGGCCAGTGACTACAGAAAAGTTGTAGTCCAGGTGCCTGGTACTGCCTGGGGTCCTTCACTCTTCTGGATCCGCAGGAGAAGGAGGATCCTGCAGAGCTGAATGGCCTGGGGGCAGAGAACAGGCTGTGAAGGTGTTCCATCCCTAGAAGCTGCTGGTGTGGCTTTGGAAGGGGGCGCCTCTGGGAGTCCAAGGTGTGACTGACAGTCACTGCTGATCTGAGATCAAAGTGTATTTCAGTGCCCACTAAGGGGAAAAAGTCTAATTTATTAGAATCATAGAATCATAGAAATGTAGAATCAGTTAGGTTGGAAGAGACCCCTGGGATCATCAAGTCCAACCATCAGCCCTACTCTACAAGTTCTCCCCTACACCAGATCCCTCAACACCACATCTAATCTGCTCTTAAACACAGTCAGCAAGCATGGGCACATTAAGCAAGCATGGGCTACAAAGTACTTAGAAATCAGCGTAGAGATGATTAAAGCCCTGTGAAATGGAAAGTACACGCTCTACTGGTGGGAGCTCAGCCCAGCGTGGCCCCGGACTGGAGCCTGGCGAGGGCTTTGGAGCCCCCCAGGGCAGGACGAGCCCTGTTGGGGCCATGAGGTCCTGGGGGCAGCAGAATGGTCCTGACTGTCACGGTGACTCTGGGGAATGTCCCCTGACACTTGGCGAACACAAGATAAGCTGTTGCCCTTGAAGCTGGAACTCTTTTTACACATGAAAGCCATAAGCTTTGGAAATTACTGTTTTCCTTCTCTTCGTTCAATGAAACCAGGATTTCTCCCAGCAGAAAGGCAGGGCTCGGTCCCTCTTTGGTGTGTGTTTCAGAGGGTTCCCTCCCTGTCAGCCTGGGCAGGTGTGGGGAGACGTGAGCCTTCCTGGCAGCGCTTTAATCTGCAAATGTTTGGCGTTGAGACCCTCCCGCCGTCCCGGGGCGGTGGCGGGCTCGCCCCAGAGAGCTCTTTATGGTTACAGTAAACCCCAGAGTGTTTCTTGTGTGCATCCACTTCCTTCTCTGCAAGTACAAGCCTTGGATGGTTTATTTTGTTCTTTTACATTGCTTTCGGTGTGGAAGGCTGCCTATGCTGTCCCCGCGGCCGTGTGGCTGGTGCCCACCACGCTGGATGCCAGAGCTGGGAATCCCAGCTGTGGCCGTGTCCCCAGCGGGTGTCCTTCTCCCCAGGATCTGCAGGGAGGCGAGGGAGCAGCGAGGGAGCCCAGTCCTGTGCTGGTGGGTTTGTGTTAGTGCTGTGGGATGGCACAAGGTTTTGTGTTGGGGCTCGTGGTAGGCGGTTGTGGCCAGCGGGGCTCAGGGTGGCATCTGCTGCCACCATCCCTGCCAAGAGCGGGCTCGGGAGCGCTGGTCCCTTCCGTGGGCTGCTGCAGGGAAGCCTCTCTGAGGCAACGAGCCATCTGTATGTGAGTTTAAATCGTTATTCTGACGCTCTGTGGGGCCGGTTGGAGATCGTTTCTCAGGCAGGGACAGGCTGCGTGTCGAGACACCGCCTGCTGCCATCTTGCCCACATCCTGAGTCCTGCTCCCCTCCAGCACCCACCCCCCTGCCTCCTCCTTTCTTTGAAGGACGGGGTTTAGGGGGGGTAAATGCAAGGCAGGTTTATCTGATGCGGAGCTGCTCTTTGTGTCACTCTGGGGTAAATGCAAGGCAGGTTTATCTGATGTGGAGCTGCACTTTGTGTCACTCTGGGGTAAATGCAAGGCAGGTTTATCTGATGCGGAGCTGCACTTTGTGTCGCTCTGGTGCACGGGGAGTGGGGCATCACACAGGGCTCGGGAGCTGCCCCCGTGTGGGTAGTGCCCTCTGCCCCTGCCCACACACAGCTGCCAGGCACCGCTGCCTCGCAGGGACTCGTGCTCTTGGCCTTTGGGAAGTCCGTGCAAGTCAGTCAGAAATAAAGCAATGAAGTATTAGGTTTTCCTAGAGGGTCTGGTCTCTGGCAGGGGCTGGGTGGGAAGCCCTGCTTTGTGCAGCACTGGGGAGTGCCTTCGTTAAAGATGAAGAAGCAACTTCATCAAAAGTCATGTTTGGCCCAAAGGGTGCGGAGCGGCCCAGGCACCCTCCTCCCTGCCCGCTGGAGTCCCCGCTTGCACAGTGACTCTTTACCAAAGCCCTTACAAATCCCTGTCAAATAATTGTGTTATTAAACACTTGATGTGTCTCCTGGTTGCAGCCGAGCAAATAATTCACAGAGAGGATTTGGAGAGGGTCTTTAGGGAGGGTTAGCCATGTTCTGCTCACAGAGCTTCCACACCCACTCCCTAGGTGATTACCAGTTACTTATGGTTCATGTGGGTCGGCTGGGTTTTTAAGTGTTGTTTTGGCTTCTGCTGTGGTGCTCGGTCCTTAGACACGTCCTTGAAACTGGTTCGGTGGGAACTTGGGATCTGAGCTCTGCTTTTGCTCCCCAAGGGTCACTTCTGCCTGTAAATACTATCAACAGCGAATTTACAGTTTATCTGCTGGAGAGACCTGTTTGCTCTCTGGGACTGGTACCCGCTGTTCTCCCCCTTGTGCTCTCTGGGAAGAATCTCTCCGATTGCAGCTGGAGGGATTTCGGTGGAGGCTGAGATGTGGGAGGGATGCTGAGACCTGCAGCGTTTCCCGCCTGCCCCGGGTGAGCATTCCTGAGGGAGCAGCGGGTAGGGCTGAGAAAAGGCCCCCAGCACTTCCAAGGGTCTGTATTAGAAAGGGCTGGCAGGGCCCCTGTGAGGAACAGGGATAATTACTGCTTTTCCATGGCAGACATCCTCCCAGGCACAGGAATAGCTGCATCCTCCTTTCGCTGCCACAGACAGTGCAATTTGTAATAGAAATTACTCACAATTACAGGAAAAAAAAGAAGTCAATTTGCAGCAGCTGGGCGTGGATCAAAGCTGAACCTGCAGAGGGTTCTCTTTACCACGAGTCATTTAAACCCTTCAGAGCTTTTGGGGCCCGAGGTGTCGTTCCTGAAGGCGCTGCCGTTGGGGCAGCCGGGTGTTGCAGGAGGAAAGGGAGTGGGAGCAGCTCCTTCCAGCCTCCCCCCTCCTGCATCTTCCTGACAAGGATCCGGGATCTGGTGCTCCAGGGATGCCTTCTGCTAGCGGAGATCAGGAGAGCATCCTCTGCTTCCCCAGAGCCACATCTGCACCGCTGCCTCCTCCGAAATGGGGAGCTTTGGCACTGGAGGGGATGCTGGAGGGATACTGGGGCAGTAATGGGAAATGTTGGATTGGGGCAACCCCCAGGTCCTTAGGGGGCACTCTCTGTTCCCCCCGCAGCACCACATGGGTCACTTCATTGCACAAATGGGCTGGGGGTTGGGGCAGAGGCGTGAACACGGGTGGGTTTATTTTCCTGTCAATGTGGCAAACGTCAGTGCTCTAAAATTGCATAGGTTTAACGGCCCCCTGCCCCGCCAGCCGGGTGCACTGTTCATCACAGCATGGCCTGGTCCCCACAAGCGAGAGGATGCACCGAGAAGGTCCCTCTGGTGTGTGATGAGACACAGCTCTGGGGAGAGGGGCAGGGGGCTCCAGGGGCCTGTGCCCCAGGCTACGCTGGCCAGACCCATGCATGGCATGAAGAGAGGACCAAAAAGACCAGGGTTCATCACCACCTTCTTTGGAAGCTCCTTAGAATGGTCTGGAAGCTGGTCCAAGAAGTCCTTTTTTTCTAGGAACGGAATAAGCAAACTTGCTAGCAAATCCCTTTTTCACCAGCCTCAAGAGCAGTACCCCAGAAAGACCCCAGCAGTACCCAGAAATACCCCAGCAGTAGCCAGAAAAACCCCAGCAGTACCCAGAAAAACCCCAGCAGTACCCAGAAAGACCCCAGCCATGCACGGGTATCCTGTGTGCTGTGGAGAAAACGACTTCACAGGGTTATTGCTCCGAAAATCTCCCCCCTTCACCATGCTGTCCCCTCCATCAAACACCCAATGTCGTATGTGTCACCTACACAACTCTTCCCCACTCGTCTTCTGGCCACCATCCATCCAATGATGACAGAAGGGCTGTTGGGGCATGAGGAGAGCCAGCGATACGAGGGTGAGTCCCACAGTTGGGTTCTGGTTGAAGGTAACAGAGCTTGGTCTCCTGTCTTCCCTGGACTTAACTAAAGAAGGGCTTAAGGAAGAACAGCACAAGGTAATGCCTGAGTGTGCCAGCAGAAATGTCACCTGGGTGCTGTGCCAGTGTGCTCAGCACTGGTGAGGGCACACCTTGAGTGTGGTGTCCAGTTCTGGGCACCTCAGCACAAGAGAGATCTGGAGGGGCTGGAGCGAGTGCAGAGGAGGGACACGGAGCCGGGGAAGGGCCTGGAGAATCAATCTTATGAAGAGCGATGGAAGGAGCTGGGACTGTTGAGTTTGAGGAAGAGGAGGCTGAGGGGAGACTTCATCACTCTCTACAACTGCTTGAAAGGACACTGTGGAGAGGTTGGTGCTGGTCTCTTCTCACAGGTAATTAGGCTTCAAGCTGCAGCAGGGTAGAGTTAGGCTGGACATGAGGAAAGAATTCTTCCCAGCAAGAGTGGTCAGAGCCTGGAATGGGCTGCCAACTGGAAAAAAAGGCTCCTGGCTGTGTTTCAGAGTGGTTGAGATGGGGAGTTGGGGGATCTGGTGTAGGGGAGAACTGTGTAGAGTGGGGCTGATGGTTGGACTCGGTGATCCCAAGGGTCTCATCCAACCTGAGTGGCTCTAGGATTCTGTGCCCCCCGGGCTGTTCATGGAGAGCTGTGTCTCCTTACGCCTGCTCCTGCCAGCAGTGTTTCAGAGAGAGCCTCGCCCGGACCCTGCGCGCGTTTGGGATTGGTTTTTTATTTTGGGTGACTTTTACCATTATTTTTTTCAGTGCTGCTGGGAGAAATGCTCGGCTGCTTTATTTGGTGCCATTCAGCTCGGCAGCTGAACGACGGGTACTTATTTCAGTGAAGCTCTTAATGGCTGGAAAGGAAATGACTGGCAAGTAATTATAAATAGCTGTAAAGCTGAAGACGTTGCATAGATTCATTCATTGCTGAGACGTTGGAGTTTGTCTCGTGAAAATGTCATCTTGTTCCTCAGGAAGATTCCTTAAAAGACCCCGTCTCCAGGGAGACCCGCACGGTGCCTCGTGATGGGCAGACGGCGCTGCAGGGCTGGGGGGGCTTCCCCAGCTCGTCCCCGCTGCCCCCGTTTCACCCCCGGTCTCTCTCAGCCACTTCTGGCCCTGGGGAAGCCCTGAGCCCCGTTGCTGGGTCCTGGTGTCAGTGGGGAACGTCTGCCACAAAGGAGGTCATTTATTAGCAGACGTGCTCGTAAAGAAGCCGCAGTCATGAACCAGAGGAGTCTTGTTTCCAGCCGAGGAGCAGCCGGGCAGCGGTGACTCACGGCTGCTCAGTGGCCGATACGAGCCACCGAGAGCTCATAAAGTCATCGCCAGGAGGTTTGATGGCCAGGCTGTGTTGGGGGCTGTGTCCCAGCCAGTGTCCCCATGCCATGCCCCCCGAGAGCTGCCAGCGCCATCCTCTCCCACTCCCCAGGCCCTACGGTGGGGAGATGAGGAGCCTTTTTTTCCTCTCTGCTGTGCCCACAGTTGTTTTCCTGTAGGGAACAGCAGCTCCCAGGGTGACTCCAGTCTCCCAGACTGCCCAAAATCCAGAGGTGTTTATTTTGTTGGGCACTGTATGTCGTTCCCAGTGGAGCAGGGAATGCTGCCTGTGGTGACCCTCCAGCACAGACGTGCCAGGGGCTGAGCCTGTCCCGCCCTCACCAGCGGGATGCTGCGGATGCTGATGGGTCACAGTGTGCCGGTGCGGTGGTCCAGCACATCCCGCCCCAGAGAACTGGCTCTCAGGGAGCTGGTGCTGTTCCTCCTGCTCCGTGCCCTTCCTGCAGTGAGCGGAGATGCTGGCTGCAGTGGTTCTGGCTTGCAGAGAACCAGGAATATTTCATTTCTTCTTTCCCCCTAAGGCCCTTCAGCTGGTACCGATTTTCAGCGAGCAGTTGATTTCCAGCAAGATCATCCCCTGCCTCTGCAGGTACAAACTCAATTGAACACCACTTTGTGTTTTCTAGGAAAAAAAGCCTTTCTTTTTAAATCCTTGGCTGGAGTAGCCCTGCAGACAGCCGCTCATTTGCAGCCCACACTGGCTCCGGGCTCACCAACGTGGGTGGTTTGGGTAAAGCACAGCTCCGGGATGGTGCTGGTCTGTTCAAACACAGAGGTGTCACCACAGTGTGTTTGACCTGAGCACACACCTACTGAAAGTAAACTCATAGAGCGGTTAGAGTTGGAAGGGACCTTAAAGATCATCCAGTTCCAACCCCCTGCCCTGGGCAGGGACACCTCCCACCAGCCCAGGTTGCTCCAAGCCCCATCCAGCCTGGCCTTGAACCCCTCCAGGGATGGGGCAGCCACAGCTTCTCTGGGCAACCTGGACCAGGCTCTCACCACCCTCACAGTAAGGAATTTCTTTCTGGTATCTAATCTAAACCTCCCCTCTTCCAATTTAAAGCCATCACCCTTTGTCCTGTCACTCCACTCCCTGACAAAGAGTCCCCCCCCCATCTCTCCTGTAGCCCCTTCAGGTGCTGGAAGGCTGCTCTAAGGTCTCCCAAAGCTGAAGCCTGGAGAAACCCATCTGCGGTCTCGGAGTGTTCCCCGGAAGCGCAGATCGTTTCTGTGTGTGTGACAGGTATGTCGCATCAGCGATTCATAGATATTGGCTCTGCTGTGAGCAAAACGTGGGCTTTCCATCCCAGCTGAGGAATCCCACGCTCCCCGGTGCGGGAGCTGCCCCGGCAGTTGTGCAGCACTCCCACCCTTCCCAGCAGGACCAGGGCAGGAGCCCTTCACGAGTTTTCCCTGCAGGAACCGCTGCCACCCTGCAGGGTTTGCTGGTCCCAGGCTGGGGGTCCCTGTGGCAGCCTTGGCAGGGGCGTGGAGCCTCGGGAGGGCAAGGAAAAGAAGAAAGATTTTGCTGTTGTTGTAAAATGACTGTTCCCTCTCTC
>VZTM01017264.1:503478-588000 GCA_013400555.1 Jacana jacana | reverse complement strand
GCGGAGAGGGAGCAGCGCTGCCCGGGGAGGTGGGAGCCGCAGCGGGCACACGGCCGACGCAGACGGGGAGGCGTTCGTAGAGGATCTGCCAGCCGCCCCCTCTGCCAGCAGGCTCTATGTGGGACGGAGCTGGGCATGGAGAAGTTGTACTTCGCGGGGAGCAGCGTATGGACGATCAACAGCTCTCTGGGGAACGGCAGCCTCCACCTGGAGAACCAGACCTCCGGGAGGAACAGCACCACCGACCCCCTGAAGAGGAACGAGGACATGGCCAAGGTGGAGGTGACGGTCCTCTGCCTCATCCTGTTCCTCGCCCTGACCGGCAACCTGTGTGTGCTGCTGGCCATCCACACCACCCGGCAGAAGCACTCCCGCATGTACTTCTTCATGAAGCACTTAAGCATCGCTGACCTGGTCGTGGCCATCTTCCAGGTGCTGCCCCAGCTCATCTGGGACATCACCTTCAGGTTTTATGGGCCGGATTTCCTTTGCCGGTTGATCAAGTACCTGCAGGTCGTGGGGATGTTTGCTTCCACCTACATGCTCTTGCTGATGTCCCTGGACCGGTGCTTAGCCATCTGTCAGCCGCTGAGGTCTCTGCACAGGAGAGCAGATAGGGTCTCTGTCCTCCTCACCTGGCTGCTCTGCCTGCTGGTCAGCATCCCTCAGATCCACATATTTTCTCTGCGGGATGTGGGGAACGGAGTTTACGACTGTTGGGCAGATTTCATCCAGCCCTGGGGACCTAAAGCCTATGTCACCTGGATAACCCTTATGGTCTACATCATCCCTGTGTTGATGTTGAGCATCTGCTATGGCTTAATCAGCTTCAAAATCTGGCAGAACGTGAAGCTCAAGACAGCTCACGGGCCCAACGTGGGACTGAGCTCCAGCTCCTGCAGCGGGACGACGTTTGCCAGGGTCAGCAGCACCAGGCTCATCTCCAAAGCCAAGATCCGGACAGTCAAAATGACCTTCATCATAGTGTTAGCTTTCATAGTGTGCTGGACTCCCTTTTTCTTTGTGCAGATGTGGTCTGTGTGGGACACGAATGCTCCGCAGGAAGGTATGTCCTCTCCTCCCCAGAGCCCTACCTTTGCATGGACTGCTTGGCTCGGTGGCCATGGGGACACCCACAGCGGACCCAGGGGCTGTGAGTGACAGCCAGAAACTGCTCCAAGCTGGGTCTTGCGGGGCTGGGAGGGAGACAGGGAAAAGTCCTGAATGTGGAAAAACCACCTGACAGGCGGCAGCGGCCGCTTCTGAGCTTCCCTGGTGCGGGCAAGGGCTGGCTCAGCCCCCGGCAAGTTCAGGGCTACCGCAACTCAGGGGTCGGGCTGTGTGGATGGTGGCTCAGGAGGTTTTTGTTGTCCCTCATGGGGCTGCTCTGGGGTCTCTGCTGGCTCCATTGCCCCCCCGGGTACTGGGGCACGCTGGGGGCTGCGTGGGAGCTCAGCCTGGTGCCCGTTGCAGCAGAAAAGCTGCACAGCGTTAGTGCCTGACTTCTTTTCTTTTGCTGTGTTGTTTTGTCCTTGCTGACTTCTTTGCTTTCTCCTCTTCTGCCCTCTATTCCCTCTCCTCCTCTCCCGTTTCCATCCACGCTGGGATTGCACTGCTGTTAGCTTATCTCTGACTGGAGCGGGGTTCTCTCCCGTTTCCATCCACGCTGGGATTGCACTGCTGTTAGCTTATCTCTGGCTGGAGCGGGGTTCCTGCAGAAAGCCACTGATTTATGAGCAAAGGCTTTTCCTAAAGGACGTGGTGTCACTGATTTGCCATTTTTTATACTTGGCGCTGGCTGCTCCTGTCATCACTGAGGTTGCAGACAGAGGCAAATATATCACCCTCCCTGGTCTCGTGTGCTGTGCGTGTCTACGCCGGCCACGGGGGGAGGTGGCCGATGGCCCCTCCGCACCCACAGGGAGAACCCGCCGGGAAAGCTGACCAGAAACTCAGCACAGGTTTGTGAGGTAGAAGAAAGGGTGAAAAAGCATGTCCAGGGCCAGGTCCTCCTTGGACAGACCGAGCCAACGCAGCCCAAAGGCTGAGTCTGGGGGTGTCAAAAGCTGATGAGGAGCTGTGCCCCCACCCCCAGTATCCCTGCAGCCCCAAGGGCTGTGCAGTGGAGGGGTCGGCTCACACCTATGCTCCTTCCCTTCTTTGACCCTGTTGCAGCTACACAGCACTCTGGAAAACCTGCTGCTTCCTGCAGCCCGTGCACCTCTTGTTTTCCCAGACACAGAAGCTGGTAGCCTGCCTTGCTCCAGCTCTCCTTACTCTGCCTTTAGTGCTTCTCTCTGCTCCTTTTATTTCAGGTGAAGAAGCGAGGCACAGCTTCTTAAGCCACCTGAGGTGCTGCAGGGAGCCGTCTCTTGGCTTTGCACCCCATTCAGGCTGGTCGAAACTTCCAGCTTTTAGGTGCACCCGGGGCTGAAGAAGCCTCTCTCCCTTTTGCTGTGTTTCCAACCTGCAACCTCGAGGGCTTCCTCCTGACTTGTCAGCAAACAGAGCCCTGTGGCTCTGCTGGTTCCTGTGGCACAGGGAGACGGCGGGGGTGCTGGCAGACCTGTGCCCACTGCCCTGGGACACTCTCCTTTCCTCACCCCAGCCCTGTGATGCTTTTCCTTTTCGGCTCGGCTCTGTATTGGTGTAGTGAGGGAAGCTCCAGCCAAGCCAAGCTGTAATGAACTCCCCTTTTCCTTCCCATTTCTGTTGCCGGGGGACCCGTGTCTGCAGCAAAGTGTGGGAGTTTTGCCAGGGTATTTGCTGGAGGCTTTCAGGCCCCGGAGAGGAAAAGCCTTGGGTGGGTTATGGTGAATAGATGTGAGTGGATGCCAGGAGACCCCAGCCCTTCCTCCCAGGCCCACCCTCCTCTTTGCTGCCTGCCCAGAGAGGGGCGGTGGGGTCCTACCTCCCTGCAGAAGAAACGGGCTTTGCCTGCTGCGCTCCTGACAGTGATGCCCAGCATCATTCCTCCTTTGCTCCGAGGCTTGGGCTGCCTTGGCTGGGCAGCATTGCGTGCCCCACGGCAGAAAAGGAATTTGGCTGTTTCTCGCTTTGCAGCCTGCACGGGTGTAATGTCAGAGGAGGAAGGGATGCAGGCGCGCAGGGTGCCCGCTCTGCAGCCTGGAGCCCTGTCGCGGCTGCGGCACCGAGGGGCTGCACCCTGGGCGGTGAGGAGCAGATCACAAAGGCTGTGTGACAGGGGGTTGCTTACTTAAGAAAATATTTAGTTTTCGCTACATAGATTGACATGAAGAGTGTCCTTGGCAGGGGAAAGTCTGCTTGTACCTGCCTGAATCCTAATGAATCCCAAGCAGGCGCCCTGCGCCGCATCCCGGAGCGTAGGGAGACCCGGATCTGGGGCATTTGCAGAGGGATGTGGGAGGCTTTGGCTGCCGTGGGTACAACTCTGACACTGCTCCCGCCCGGCACCCAGCCTGGCGTGCCATGGGCTCTGCCTGTACCTTTCCAGGGGCAAAGTCTGCTGCCTTTCGGTGTGTGCTGGGGGTAAAAGATCAGGCTGCAAAGGAAGCAACCTGAAGCAGCCCTCCTTTCCCAGTCAGCAAAGTGATAACCAGAGGGTCGCACTCTGCTGTTACTCATCTGGCATGGATGGGAGCTTCTACATGAGTCTTCCTCACTCCAAAAATCAACTTAAATAAAATTAGGGAAGTGAAGGGCAGAAGCTGGACCCTCACCCTGAGCAGTGGCAGGCAGTGGTGGGATGAGGCTGGGGTCTCGTGCTGCTGCTGCTGCCCCTTCCCCCTCTCTCCTAGCCACACTCTTCCCCTGCCCCCCATCCCAGCTCTGTGGGATATCAGAGGCAGGCAGTCCCTTTCGTGTTCCTTCCCCAGGTGCAGTGTGTGTGCTGAACACTACGGAGCCACCCGCTGTTTGCCTGTGGAGGGGCAGGGGGTGTCAGAGTGGTGTTGGGAAATCAGATGTCCTCGCCCTGGCAGTGTGTGGGTGTCTGGGCAGCTGTGATCTTCCCCCTTTGCTGGCCATGCAAACCTAAAACCCCTGGGAAGTGTGGGCTGGAGCTACAGGTTGTGATTCAGGTGTCGCTGCAGCTCTGGGGATCCTTCACAGAACATTAGTTTAAATGAGGTTTCTGTTCCAGGCACCTGATGGATAATTTACGCTACATGTGGCATTTGGAGCTTTGAGTCAAAGTTGGCTTAAAGTGTCTGTGAAGGTAATGGTGAGGCCGTGAAGCAGCGCAGCTCAGTTATATTGGTCCCTTCATCTTGGGAGCCGGTGCCCTGAACCGTGGGCTGTGAGCGATAGCATCTGTCTGCGTGTGAGAATTAAGGAACAGTCCTCGTTTCGTTCCCCTTCTGCAGCAGCAGGTCTGGGAACAGCCTCCTCCTGCCTCTGCCCATCCCTCCTGAGAGCGTGCCAGCCCTGGCCCCCGCGGGGATGTCCGGAGCCTGGGGAGAGGGAAGGTCCGAGGGGAGCAGAGCTTTGCTCTTTGCAGCCCCTCTTGGGGATCTCCGTCATCCCTGCCGAGGAGGGGAGAGATCTGTGCTTAAAACCTGCCCGGCAGTGAGCTCCCTGAAATTCAATTTATCTCCCTCAGAGAAGAGCTGAGTCAGCCACGCCTGGATTTTTTTAAGTGGATAGAAACGCTATGATGAATTTCAGGTCTCGTGCCCAGAATTTGTAAGCCATTCCCCATGGGTTCCTTTTAGCATATGCTTGAAATTAAAAGCGGTTGGATCAGACATCACTAGGGCAGGAATTATGCATGAGTTGGTTAAAGGTGAACGTGGAAACTGATATTCATTATTCACACTTATTTTCTAGTTTAAAAACTGCGAGTGGATTTTTTTTGCAGAGGCAGAAAAGGACCACAAACAGCCGAACCCAAGCACGTGTCCTTGCTGCTGGCATGTCCCCTGTGAGGACACGGGGAGGAGAGGCTGGGCTGAAACCACGGGGAGCAGGACGAGAAGGCTCTGTCCCTGCCCACAGCCACTTATGGAGGTGCCCCCCAACCCTGCTCCTGGGGCTGCTGTGACAGGGGCGAGTCCCCCCATCCCCTTCTTGCCAGACAGTCGGGTACTTTGTGCTCGGGGACTTGGTGTCCTGGCACCTGCTGCCACCATTGTCTCCTGTCCCCAGCTTCCCACTTGCAGCCAGCAGCCACTGCCAGGCTCCCGGCTTCATTACTGCGATGGGAATGGCCATCCTTTCCCCTGGCACAACCTCGTGCCTGAGAATTAATCGCAAGGTGGGGAGGGGACAGACGGAATGCCACTGCTCCTGGGGCTGGGAGAGTGCTGGGCAAAGAGGCAGGCTCCGGGCTGGTGGGCACTGTCCTGTTGGACGTGTGTTCGTGGTGGGGACACCCCAGGAACAGGGGACGCACTGGGGCAGCCTGGCATCCGCACAGCCTGGGCAGATGAGAACTGCTGGTCAGCCCCAAATTGGCCACATGTGGGGAAAAGTTAACCACCCAGCTCTTTTTGTTCCCTGTCCTGCTCTTTGCCATGGCAACTCCAAGGGGCCATGCTCCCTCCTCCCTGCTTTGGGCACCGAATTGTGCAGATGATGCTGGGAGCAGCTCTGCCTCTCGGCGAGGCTTTTCTAGGGTAACGCCGAGCAGCTGAGAGGGGAAACGCAGCTCTTCTGGGGGGAAAAAAGCCCTAAACCTAAGTTGCTTAAACCCAGACTTGCTTCCCCTCCTCTTTATTTGCCAGCTCTTCTTTACTGATGCACTGACTCAGGTGCTGTTCCTGCAGGCGTTGCAATGCCGGCAGAGCCCGTGGCGGTGTGTGCCTGGCCCCCCCAGGGTAGTGTTTCTCACCGTGCCCTGACGCTGCCCCGCTCTCTGCCTTGCAGCCTCCCCCTTCATCATCGCCATGCTCCTGGCCAGCCTCAACAGCTGCTGCAACCCCTGGATCTACATGCTCTACACCGGGCACCTCTTCCACGACCTGATGCGGCGCTTCCTCTGCTGCTCCACCCGGTACCTGAAGTCGCGGCCGGCGTGTGACCTGAGCGTCAGCAAGAAGAGCAACTCCTCCTCCTTCGTCCTTAGCTGCAAGAGCACGAGCCAGAGGAGCTTCACGCATCCCTCCATGACGTGAGGACATCGCTGGCCGGGACCTCGCTCCACCACCCTGCCGCCCCCAGCGCTTCCCAGTGAGAAGCTGGGGTTGGGACAAGCGAGGGGGGTTCTCTATAAATAGGTGTATATATGTCCGTGCGCGTGTGAGCATGTACAGCAGCCATTATTTAACTGAGGCGGGAGAGGGGGAGGACTTCTGTGCTCCAAGTTTCAGTGCTGCCTGGGGTGGGGTGCCAGGAACCCGCTTGTGAGCCCCCAAACCGCTGTCATTGGTGGCTTTTAGGTACCACCGTGAGGGAGAGGTCTTGTCCCCAGTGATCCTGTGCTGCTGGGGCAGATGTGTTGCATCCCCATTGGATGGAAGGGGCTGCAGCACAGGGTGAGAGGTGCCAGTCTGAAGCACTGTGGGGCAGAAGCAGCCCCATCCCTGTGTCTCTACTCGGTGCCAGCCCTGCTGCCCCCCAGCCCAATGGCACAGCTGACACACAGAGGGGCAGTCCTGCCACCGTGGGCTGGGAGGGGACAGAGAGACAGGGCTGGGGACAGGCCTCCCAGGGGACAGCAGTGGTACACGGGTGTACTTACCCCCCTGGTTCTGCTCCGTGTGCTCCGTGAGGCTGCACACATGGGTGAGGAGGAGCCAGGGGAGCAGAAACCATCACGGGGTCAGGGGATCTGTGCAATAACACGTTTGCTGAGTGTGCTCGGAAGCTTCCCGGACGGCGGGCGCTTGGGATGCCAGCCAGACCCCCGGGGGTTTGGTGGGAAAAACCCTGCTGAGTCCCCCCAGGGCCAAGCGTTTGCTTTGGGTTTACCCACAGGTCGCATTCAGTCTTTTGTACCGATGCAATGTTCTTGCTCTGTAACGCACAAGGTCATGCTCGTGGCATGGATTTTTTTATTGGCAAGAAATACCTGTAAATAAAGTTTTCTGGCGGTGTGTTGATGGCAAGCGGGAGGGGAGGTGCAGAAGGAGCACTGGACTAAGGGAATGAAGGAAACTCTCGGGAAACAAGGCTTCCAACCCAAAGTGTACTCAGTGTGATGCTACTGTTGTTTATAGAGCACTGCACCGAGCACGTAGGACCCGCACACCGCTTTGTTCCATGGTGTGATGCTTGCTGTGACACAGCCCATGGTGGGGGGACAGCAGGGCTGCAGGGGGGTTTCCCTGCATGGGGGGCAGCGGGAGCCTGGGGAGCGCAGAGGATACCCCCACCTTTGCCCACTGCCACCAGGAGATGTGCAGAGGCAAGGCCTGCAGCCATCGGAGGGCAGCACAATTTGGCCTTACCTGTTGGGAATGAATATGAAAAATGCATTTCAATATGTACTTTATTTTTTTCACTGTCACCAACAGGTACATTTTCACCTTTCATGTCCTGGCATTCCTTTTGTTTCCTGGCGTTTCTCTACAACTGCTTGAAAGGGCAGTGTAGGGAGGTTGGTGCTGGTCTCTTCTCACGGGCAATGAGTGACAGGACGAGAGGGAATGGCTGCAAGCTGCAGCAGGGTAGGGTTAGGCTGGACATGAGGAAAAAAATTTTCACAGAAAGGGTAGTCAGTCAGTGGAATCAGCTGCCCAGGGAGGTGGTGGAGTCCCCATCCCTGACTGTGTTTCAGAGTAGATTGGATGTGGTGTTGAGGGATCTGGTGTAGGGGAGAACTTGTAGAGTAGGGCTGATGGTTGGACTCGATGATCCCAAGGGTCTCTTCCAACCTATATGATTCTATGATTCCTTTGATTATTTTTTCCCTAGTAGCTTCAAGTGAGCTCTCAGCACATTTGCTAAATACAACCCAGCACATTCAGCATCAGCATATTTGACTGGTCTGCTTTAAATCCACGAGAAAGCAGAGAGCGTTCTCCTCCCATGTTCATCATCCTTCTGCTTGAGAGTAATTAGCTTCTGCACAGAAGAAGGAGGGGGAGCTGAAAATGGAATTTTATAGGGAACCCAGGGGCCTGGCATATCCTCCATCTGCCTGGAAGGAAACTCAGCACGGTGCTGGATTTTACTGGGACTGATGGACGGAGTGAGGAAGAAGCTTTGGGAGAGGCAGGGCATTGCCTTGTGAGCCATGGGTGCAATTTGTGGCTGCAGTTGTGAGGTGGGGCGGGCCGGGCCATGCACCCCCCGGCCGAGCTCCCCCCACCCCATCCCCAGGCTGCAGCGAAACGGGGACGGGGAGAGGAGCTCCAGGTTTGTTGGGGTGGAAGGGTATTGCAAAGGGTATTGAAGGGGCTGCCAAAGGCTCAAAAGCGAAGTGCTGCCAACCAGGCAGCGTGTGCTCCAAGTGTGGGGAACCCACAGACCACTGCATGGGGAGATCAGGATTTTAGAGGTGTTTTTTGGGGTTCAGGCTGTGAACAACTAGAACAAACAAACAAAAAAAAACATTAAAAAGAATATAATTCCAGTATTATTTTAAATTATTTTTTATTTCCACAAAAAGCTTTAGAAAATACTCATGATAAAATGTGTTTTGATATTTTTTTCCCTATAAATACCTAAACATTATCTAAATATTGGGGTTTTTTTTGTACTCCATCCATCTCGAGGCCCAGTGTTGCTAGAGGATGGGTGCTGTATCGCTATGGAATAACGAGAGACCACAAGGCTTTGGAAGAGCACCAATAGAAAATCTGACCCTTTCTTGCCCTTGGCGTGGCACTACAAGAAACTTTGGAGCCAAGTCTTTGTTGGAAGCCAAGGGAAAAAAGCACATGAATACAATTGAGAATAACCTCTGAACGAGACCTCCTGGGCCCTGATTCAGCAAAGCACTTAAGGCCAGAGCCAAAAAAGCGATTAAGTGCCTTGAAGTGAAAGTATGGCTTCATGAAAGATGGGCTAAACAAATTAATTGACAATACAGGGGAGGAAATAACTCCAAATCGGATTCTTTGCCCTCATCCCTGTGTTTTCAGTGGAGTGGCTGGGAGCAGGCAGTGTCCCAGAGGGAGCTCCTTCCTCGGCTCCCCAGGCACGTCTGGGGGAGCCCTGCTCTGGGATGATGTATGGGGGGGCAAGGACAGGAGGCAGCCCCTTGGATTAAGGTGTTCTCTTGCTGGGGAGCCGAGGGGGCCGGTGTGGTCCTGCCCCCCGTGCGAGGCAGGACATGAAGGAGAGGGACAGCCCTCGCTGGGTAAGAACACATTGCTGTAGGCAAGGGCTTGCCCAGCATCATGCAGGTAAACACATAGGGCCCTCTCCAAAGGTCCCTCCAACCCCTGTAATTCTGTGGTTCTGTAGTAAAAATTCGCCCTGAGCAAGAAGCTCAAGCTTTAGTTAAAGCCAAGTTTCTCATTTCTCAGGTGAAGTTCCTCAAAGCCATTTGTTCTCGCTGTTCCCTGTGGTCCTGCCCCGCTGCCCCCCTGCAGGACGGCTGCCCGTCCCTCCCGCGCTGCCCCGGAGCCCTGGCCACAAAGAGTGACGATGCCCCACAGTTCATTAGTGGGTGTCACCCCCCCACAAGCAGGTTTTGCTGGTGGCCCAGCACACGCTGCCAGGAGGTAGACACAACACTTCATGCACTACTTGAGCTGGGTTTCAAACCTTGGCCGAAATGCAAACACACAGGAGAAAAAAAGTTTGCTTTCACTATTCTATCCGTAAAGTTTTTGTGCAGCGTGATTTGAGGCAAAAGCTTCCACAACAACAACTATTTGCAGCAAATAATAATAGCTTGTACACCTTGGTGGTGCTAGACCAAAGGGCTGGAGAAGCGGTGGAGCTTGGTCTGTTGTCCAGCAGCATCTCTGCACCTTCACTTCTCGCTCTGCAGCTGCAGGTGGTGGCCCGGGGCTGTGGTCCAGGAGATGCTGCGGTCCCTCCTGCGGGAGCAGGGGCTGATGCTGGGGAGCCTGGAGGGCTCTCCTTGGCTGCTCGCTGAGCCTTGATGGTCTCCTCTTCTCCGAAAGCTGCTGGCTTTGGGATGGAGAAAGGAGCAGCCTGGTGTGCCTCCATCTGCAGGGAGCATCCCCAGCAGCCATCTCTGCCACGCGGTCCCACCGTGCTGCAGGTCCCCAGGCACGGGTGTCCCTGGGCACGGGTGTTTCCTTGCCCCAGGGCTGGTCAGGGTGGCTCTAGGGACCTAGTACTCCTTCCGGAGAGCAACCCGGACGTTGCTACAGATCTTGGAAAGAGCCTCAAAGAAGGGGTCACAGAAGGTGTGGATGCAGAGGGAGTAGATGCGGCTGACACACTGGATCTCTATTAGGTAGCTCTTGATGCAGGGCACCACCGCCCAGATGTGGCAGAAGGAGATGAGGGCGAAGAGGAAACCCCAGACAACTGCCAGGGGGATGCCCAGGATGGCAGAGAGCAGCCGGTAGCACCAGTACTTGCTGACGGTGAAGGTGGTGTAGCTGGTTTTCCAGACGCCGTCAAAGCTGTATGTTCCCACAGGCTCAGCTATCACATCCTCAAAATCCACCTGGGAGGGGAGAAGAAGGATGTACGGGAGGCGTTTGAGGTGGGGGTAGCAAGGGCTCCGGTGCAAGGACAAGGACCCACCGCAGTGTCAGAGGGCTGGGGAGAGCAGAGGCTGTGCTGGGAGACAGACCCCCAGCACCCCTCAGGCGAGGACAAGCCCTGCTGCAGCAGCAGAGCCCCTGCTCCATGGGGGGTCCAAGTGGGACGTACTGTGGGGTCCCAGCACTGCCCCATAGAATCACAGAATTGCCCAGGTTGGAAGGGCCCTTTAAGATCACCCAGTCCAACCATCAGCCTAACTCTGATAAATCCATCACTAACCCAGGTCACTGAGCACTGTGTCAGCCCAGCTTTTGAATCCCTCCAGGGATGGTGCCTCAACCACTGTCATTTGCAGCCCCTTCCAAGGCTTGAGAACCCTTCCTGTATAAACACTGTTCATAATGTCCAATCTGAACCTCCCCTGGCACAACTTGAGCCCATTTCCTCTCGTCCTCATCCATGGCATCAGCCCCTGGACTCGGCCACCCCGGGCCACATTTCTGGTCCCCAAGCCCCCAGCCCCATGTGGCGCATCCAGGTGCCAGCGCTGGGCAGGAGCCCTGGGAACCGGAGCTGTGCCTGGGAGTGTTTACTCCAGGGGAGGCCAGAGCCCATTCCTACCCTTTTTTAGCATTCAGGGACACGGGCTGCCTGCTCAGCAAGAAGCTGCTTTGTGCTAATAAAGCTCCAACAGCGCCTCTTGATTTACAATTTATTTGTTTCTACCTGCGGAATTCTGTCTGTCTGCCTTCTGTCTGAGGAGGGAGAGCGATGGGCTCGGCCGTGCCCTTACAGGGACAGTGCCATCCTGTGCAGGCACTGGGAGAGTCTCGGAATGACAGATACTCTTACTCTGTGAACTACATACGGAGATACCACTGTGGCATAGCTTGTTTTTAGGGAACGCGTGAGCCAAGCTCTTTGACTTGAAAAACAGCACGGCCTTTCCTTGGGAAGGTGATGTGTCTGTTTGTACATTTATGTTAATTTGCAATATCCATTCTGGTTTGGGAAGCACTTTGCTCATGAAATCATTCTGCATCATCTTTAATTTCCTGAAGCGGGCAGGAGGTACCAGGAGAAATATTGATGTGGATTAAGGACCCACAGCCAGGTGAGCTGGAGCTCCTGGGAAAGCCCTGGGAACCCAACAGCAGACCACTGCCCAGCTGCTTAATGAGCTAATCAGGAGATCAGTTAGTGAAGGGAGCAGCAGGGTATAAGAGGAGGGTCTCTGGCTTGTTGCTTTGTTTGCTGATGGTGGGTCTGGAGGAGTGGTGGAGGCAGAGGCTGAACCTGAGCTGAGCAGAATCTCTTGGGGCCCAGCAGACACAGGTAGGGCTTGTTGTTCTGTGGTTTTGCCTGGGAGGAGGCTGATAAATCTGTCAAAAGCCTCTGGCTGCTGCTGTAACATGGTCTCAAGTTCCAGCTCTTGCACCCTAAGGCTCAGGATGGGTTTATCTATGGTTGCATGAACCCTACGGGCTGCAGCCCCCCCGTTTTCTTGCCCCCCTGCTGCTGGCTGCCTCTCTCCCTGATGTGCTTTAGGAGCTTTTCATGCTTTAGTGCCCGGGGTGGTTTTGGGTGTGTTACTGCCCACTGGAGAGTGGGAGGCTTTGGCTTTTCCTTGGGGATGCTGATGCAGAGCCCAGTGAGAGGCAGTGGGGTGCATTGTGCCCCCCACCTCAGGGCTGGCTTTGCCCTCCCTCCCCAGCCTTATTAGCTGGGTTATTTTTGAGGCAGGAGGAATGTGAGGTGGCCTGAGCAAAGACTCTCCCAGGCTGATGGAGGAGCACTGTGACTGGGTGAGCCTGGAAATCCTCTTCCAGGCTTTTGGGAATCTCCATGTGGGAAAAAGCAGGGGTGGGGGAGTGGGGCTGGCATGAGGGGTTAGGGGTGGTCTGGAAGGTGCTGGTGACATCCCCAAGGTAGAGAGTGGGCAGGTGTCCCCTGGAGTGGGCACTGAAGGCTGGGTCCTTGGCAGTGTGGCCAATGGTGAGGGTTGGGTGGGGTGTCCCTTCTGGTGTGACATCCTCTTTGATCTCTCAGTACAGTTTTAGCAAAGCCCTTCCATCTTCTGTTCACTTTTGGGCCAAAATGATTTTTGCTGTAATACTAACAAAGGGTGGAGCAACTAGACTCCAGAGGTCAGCGTTTGGGAAAAGGAGAGCTCCTTTTGGTCAAAAATAGACAGAGGCAGCTCCTGCTGTTGTGTGGGAAAAAATCTTCTTCCAAACAGGACAGCATGTACCCCAATACTCAGATTCTCAGGTTTTGGAAAACAGGAGTCTTTTCCAGGGTTCCCTTTCAATCAGGGACATGGGATGACCCAGTTCTGGTTTTGGCTCACCACTTGCTGGTACAAAAGAGGGTGTCTCCACAGGTTTTCAAGCTGGGAGCCCGTGGAGTTGGGGAGCCCCCTCAAGGGATGGGAAATACTGTGTTAATTGGAGCCATGTATGGCACACAGCCACCCAGCTGGTGTCTGGGCACCCTGGCAGGGGGAGTTGTGGCTACTGGCCGGTTATGTCCCTGCAGCCTGAGGTGACGCCACCTCTGGAGGCACATAGACCAGGGACTGAGGTCACATCGAATGCAGAATGGCAAGGGCAATGTACCGATTACATTAAGGAGACAGGGACGCTTCTACCACACCGTGCAGACAAAACCCTACCTTCACTACGTCCTCGTTGATGTGCTTGGGGTCTCTGTTCACCAGGTCAATCTCCTTGGTGTGCTGGTCCTTGATGATGATCCTCTCCTCCAGTGGGGTCTGCTCCTCTGCCATGGCTGTTCCGCTGCCAGCTTGGCTGTGGAGGGTCACCGGGCTGGAGAGAGGGGCTGTGCTGGGGGAGGACTCTGAGGAGGGCAGGGTGTGGAGCCCCCTTTTCCACCCACCCACCCCCCGCCTGCAGCAGCTGCCCTGCACCCCTGGCATCGCTCCAGGCTAAAATTAATGTCGCGCCTCCCTCTACTGCCCTACAGCCCTTAAAGGGGCTTTGCTGGGGACAGACCCCCATTGTGTCACCTCTGGGGGGTTGGGGGGGGGCATGCCTGTGGGGGGCTGGTGGCCCTTGAGCTGGGGAGAGAGTCACACAGGAGGTGGGTGTGCAGCCCCCCAGCCCTGCGGGTGGGATTTTCACCTTGCGTGGGGAGGCAGTGCGGGAGAAACCATGCCCAAATTGGGGTAAAAGTCCTCAAAAATCTGAGAGAAATAGCTGTTTATGAGGGAAATAGTTGTTTATGAATCTGCCCATGAAGTGGCTCAGGGGAGACAGGAGTCACATCTATAAATATCACCCAGATAAGCTGCGCTGTCCCAGGCAGCCGGTGAGGCGCAGGGTCCTGCCGGGAGCCCAGAAGAAGGCTGGGGGTGTCAGCTTGGATTCCTTCCATTCCTGCTCTTTTTCATACAGAGAATCTTGGGGGAATCCAAGAGACCGACCCACAGATCGATAGTGGTTGGTGTGTCTCCTCCATGGACACTGGGCACGGTGACATTTAGCACGTTAATGAAGATTTATCAAACTTGTGCTGTATTTTGATAATCCTCATTAATCTCTTCACTGCTCTCTTGGTTTTTGTGAACTGAGGATTTATTTAAAAAGAATGGTTTTGTAAAAAAAACGAACAAACAAAACCAAAAACAACCCCAAACAAACTAAACCACACCAAAACCTGCACCAGCCCCCCACAACTAATACCCAATGCTCCTGTTCAATCAGTTTATAAACACTTGCCTTTGAGGTAATCTTGGGAAACCCAACCTCTGTTCTCCCACTGTGTGTCCCCTGTGGCTGTACCAGTCCGTGCGGTGCTGGGGATGCCCGTGGTGACAACTGGCTGCGCCGTGCGGGTGACACAGGAGGTGGCTGCTGTGACTTACCCCCTGAGAGCCCCGTGTGTCAGTACATTTGGAGGCAGAACCTCTCAGGGGTGTGTGTGTGTGAGTGCATATTAACCCCTATTAATGCTAACTGTTACTGAGATGCAGGTCTCTGAGCTGCTCTGTTGAACCCTGTTCCTTCACCCGCTGTTTCAGCCGGTACCTCTGGCTGGGAACAGTTTTGGGCTTCACTGTTGAGATGAAACACTGCTCCAGCTGAGCCTGGGGGTCATTTTGGTGGAGAGGAACAAGGGGAAGCACTTGAATGACCCCCCAGCTTGGTGGATACCTGCTTTCCCCCTCTTCCCTCAGGCAACCCCCCTGTAACCCTTCTGTGTGGCTGCAGCACGGCAGGGGGAGGATGCGCAGCCGGTTGAGGGGGTCAGTGTCCCTGGGAGTGTTCTGCACAACTGCTGGGCATGGAGAAGGCCAAAGCAGAGCTGATGGGCTGGGCTGGCATGGGGGGGGAGGTAGGTGGGCTGCTGTGAAAGACTGCTGCCTTCCAAAAGCATCTGTGCTGTCTGTAGCAAGCCCCGGTGGCTGGGTGCCTGCAGCTTTCAGCGCCACCATGGGTTTGTTCCAGCCCTTTGAGCTGATATAACACAGCACAAAAACGGGCTCGTGCCATCCCGTCTGGCTGAGGCACCGCAGGTCTCGGCTGTTTGTCTGTCCTGAGAACTTGTGATGGCTGGGGCCTGGCAGAGCTGCCAGACTCCCCTCACTCCTGCTCCTTCTTGGGCCTCTCTTCAGTGTTTTGGGGTGTTTTTTCTGTAGTCAGTGAGGTACTTTGGTATGGTTTCCTTGAGATTTCTGCTCTAGTGAAAGCAGATGTGCTGATGTCCCGAGGTGTGACACAGCCAGGGCTAAAAGTGTGATGTCTGCAGCTTGTCAGGCACTTCCCAGACCCCTCCTGTGGGGAGAGAAAGGGCAGAATTGGGGCTGGGAAGGAACTATGCCAAAACATGGGGTTTCCTAAAAGTAAAGGGGACACCCATGGTGAAGGGACAAATTCTGTAAAGGTTTTGAGCATGGGGTTGTGGGTTTAAGTCTGTGTAGGCTGTGCTAGTGTCCTCTAGGAGACCTTCTTCTGGCTGTGTTCCCCCTGGTGAAGGGGCACTGGAAACCCTTTGGCAATACCACTTTCATGTCCGTGGATCTCTCACTGGTGGGGTGGCCCGGGCTGGCCCAGCACCACAAGCTGCACCATTAAAACCTGGCAGGGAGCTGATGCCTAGAGCTGGGAGCACCCAGAGCCTGGCTCTGGATGAGCTGCTGGTCTCTGCCCTTCGGAGGGGTTTGTGGACCCATGCTTGGCTGGTGACTGACCCTCTGCCATGGTGCTAGCACCAGCTCCTGCTTGGCAGCAAGAGCCCAAACCAGCAGGGGCTGGCGTGGTGAGTAAAATCTCCTCCAAAGCTTTGGGCATCAGCTTTACAGGCCAGACCTGCTCTGCCACAGCTGGATACCTCACTGATGTTGTGTAGCATCACTGCTGCCATAGCTGAGTGCTTCAACATAGATTGTCCAGGGTATTTGGTGACTTTTGGTTTGGGGGGGAAGGGTGGGTTTGTTTTGCCTCTTTTTTTTTTCTCCAAATAAGCTGTTTTCTCCTGTCTCTGAGCTGAAGGAGCAGGTAGCTGGTGTGTGTCCCCACTGTCTGATGGACCAGCAGTGCTCACTTGGCTGGGGACCAGTGCCCAATTTAGGAGTGGCAGCTGCTCCTGGCAGCGCTGGCCCCTGCCTGATGAGTGCCATGGGGAGGGGGGGTTTGCTCTGCTGCCTTTTCATCCCCCTGTCCTGCAAGGAAGGCTTTTCATGGGGAAGCAGGGCTTTGGTGATGTGCCATCCCTGCAGTCTGGGGGGGCTCAGCCAGCTGCCCCAAGCCCTGGGGCTGGAGAGGGACACGGCAGGGTGGCCATGGGGTGCAGCTCCTGCTTTGCTGATCCCTCCCATCTCTCCTACGGGATTTCTGACGGTGTGAGTCACTTTCTGTCTTTGGGCTGGGCTGGTCCGTGCTGCCTGCACCCCCCGGGCATGCGGCTTCGGTGTCCAAGGCGTGGGAGTAGGAAAATGTGAGCCCGCCGAGGGGCTGATGTGCAGTTCGTGTGTGTCTCAAGTAGCTGCGGGAGAGGAGGGATATTCTGTTGCACCGTAGGCACTATAAATAAATCCCTTTGTGAGTACTTTAACACTGTGAATGGGACACCATGTGAAAGCCCCAGTGTGCAGAGGCTACAGTGGACTAAAGGTAATATTAGTTTGTTAGTAGCTAATGGCAACCAAAAGCTTACTTGTAAAGTATAGATGATAAAACAATAGCAGTTTTAACAAATGTGAATTCTCCTATGGGGATAAATATAGATAGAATCACAGAATCACCCAGGTTGGAAGGGACCTTTAAGATCATCCAGTCCAACCGTCAGCCTGACTCTGATAGAACCATCACTAACCCATGTCACTGAGCACTGTGCCAACCTGTCTTTTAAATCTCTCTGGCGCTGGTGCCTCAACCACTGTCCTTTGCAGCCCCTTCCAAGACTTAAGAACCCAATGATGAAAGATACATTGAAAGAATTTGCTGGCCATAGCTTGTCTTATGGAGACCCTCTCTCAGCCTGGCCATGGAGAGACTCAACCTTTAACTTGGCAGAGACTGGTAGTAAGTCACACTGCAGCTACACAGCAATGAAGTGGTTGTGCCTTCCAATATGAAGTCCAGCTTTTGTATAGTTAATGCATTCCCCCTTCCAGACTGGGGGCTTCTCCTTGTAGGGTTTTTCTGGCACCCAGCAAGTCCTAAGATTCAGCTGGTCCCCAGGTGCAGCCCCTCTGTCCAGCCCTCAGCATGCAGGAAGGGGCTTCAGGCTCATGAAAAAGACTGTGGAGATGGAGTGCTCCTGCTCACACACAGCACAGCGGCTGTTCTAAAGCCCAGCTTCCCATCCCAGTGCAGGAATCTGGGCTGGGCCCATTACCAGAGGATGGTTCCTGCCCTGTAAATATGATATTGCTGATGGCTGTTGCACAGAGAAGCCTTTTTTCCCGAGCTTATTGCTGCTGCCAGGCTTTTTGTCCTGTTGTATGAGCACCTTCTCTCAAAGCTTTGTGCCACAGCACTGACAGAGGAGGATGCTGCTGGCTCTGCATTTCCAACTAGAGTTTAACTGAGAAGGGTCTTGGTCCTCCTCATCCCCAAACCTTCCCAAGCTGTCGGGCATCGCTCATCATGAGGAGGAGACTCCACTGCTTCTGTTTAGCTTGGGGTGTTCTTCCCACCTTCCCCATATGTCCGTTCTCTGAAGGATTATTTTTTTTCCTCCCAAGGAAAATGGAAGAATTACAGGGCAGAGAAGATGCAGCTGGAGCAGGGCAGGCTTGGCAGCCTGTTCAGTGCTGCTCAGGTCACTTCTCTGCTGGACAGACCTTCTCCATACCCATGATATACTTGCTTTGCCCCTGAGTGAGGGCTGCTCCCTTCACCCCTCTTCTGCCAGTCCTTGGTGTCAGAGCTGGGTGTCCAGGGGCCCCCATGAGAACTGAAGCCCAGCTCCACTGAAATTCAAATCTCTACTTCTGAGATCATCTGTTAGGAAACCCTATGACAACATTCTGCTGAACCAAATAGTTATTTTCCCCCCCCTGACCAGCTCTACACAGAGTCTCAAGGACAGTACTTTGTCTATAAACAGATTATTTAAAAACCTAGGCTGGCTGTGGGCTAGGAGGACTGGTGCTTTGAATTTAGAAGACTTCCAGAGGTCAGATAAAATACCTGATGCTTGGTCCCAGCAAGTAAAATACATTTTTCTAAAGCAGCGAAGAATAAAGCAGGAATAAAGCAGAAATAAGACTCTCGGAAATCAAAGCTCCTATGAAAATAAATGGACTGGAATTGCAGTGAAGGAATAGTAAAGAAAGAAGAAATTGGGAGCTTTTGGTCTCGAGTCCTCTGAGAGCACGTGGTGTGCTGTGGGAGAGAGGAGAGCCGGGTACAAAGTGATGCTGGTAATTTGAGTCTTAGGGTAAAGCAGGAGGAATGGGTTGGTGCAGAAGCCCTGACCTCAGGGGATTTTAATCCTTCAGCTCAGTGCATGTAACAAGGAAAGCAAATGAATGAGGATTTCAGGCTCGTGGAAGGTGTTGCCAGATGGGAGAGAGGGAATCAGCTCTGCCTTCAGTGCTGGGAGCAGAGCTCTCCTTTCACCCTTATTAAAGCAAAACAAAACAACCTTTTGTGTCTCCTTCCCACGAGCATCTTCTCAGCTCTACTGACTGCTGCAGGTTAATGCTCAGTTTTAATGATCCCTTCCCCAGTGTTACTTCTTGCTGAAAATAGGAGCCTGAAAGTGGTGGTGGTGTGTGACCCTCTCTTTGGTTCCTTTCATCACCTCTGTGACACTGTTGGTCAGGGCTGAGGCTGGGTCTCTGGTGGCAGGAGAAGGTGTGTGCAAACTTGGGAGAGCTGGGGCTGAGTTTTTCTTATTTTGGGTACCAATCTGCAAACCTGGCCAGAGGATCTGCAAACACCTGACCATCTCCTCATCTTCCTTTGCTGACTTGAAAGAGCACCGGGGTGAACTGTGGGCAGAGGCTTTATGCCATGTGGGCACTGTGCAGCACCTTGAGCTTCATGCACAGAAATCATTTATTATTAAAGTAAATGAGCTGGATCAAAATGTGCAGGAGAAGCAAAAGCTTCAGGTAAGAACAGTGTTTAATGCATGCTTTTGGTGGTCAACCTGAGAACATCTGAGGAGCTAAGTGCTTCCAAGGGAATGGGATGGGTCTTCTCAATCTGCCTTAAATTCCCCCTCTCTGCTTCTGGTCTTTTCCCTCTCTCACAGGTTCCACAAACCAGAGCTCTCCTTGCCCTTTTCCTGTCCAGACCTCCTCCCTGTGAGTGTGAAAGAGGAATCCAGTTCCTATTTGTGTCAGTCCTCGGATGAAAAGATCCAGGAGGCCAGTGCCTGCCTCCCTGCAAGCAGCACGGGGTCTCTTGCGTTTAGGCTGGTCCTGGCTCTTCAAGTCCTCGAGTGCTAACGAGTACAGACCATGCAAGGGTAGGGATGTAATGGCATTACTGTTTCAGAGCAGCTGTAATAGGTGGCTGGCAAAAGTTTTAGTAGAAGCTCTGTCATGTTTAATATCAATTAAAATTAGATTTCACTGAGGAAGTACAGAAAAACATCCATTTATCATTCAAGTCGTGGTCTTAGTTTGTTTCAATTCAAAGTGTTTTGCCCTTTAGAAGAGAGAGAAAGTCTATGAATATCCAATTCCTGCCCTGTGGACGCACAACTACCTAATCTTTTCTCATTCTTGTCTGGGATAGGAGCCCGAGACCTCCTTCCTGGCAGGATGCAGGGGGCTGTGGATGCTCCGCCGGGCCAGAGAGCGAGCACTCAGGGTGGACAGGGGCTGCCACTGCTGCGGTGTGAGGGGGAGAGGGCGAGCTCAGGGTCACACCGAGCAGAAGCTGGACTGTCCTGGTGGAAATACATTAATTGTAGTGGAGCCCCTCAAGGCACAGCACGGGGGGAGAGAGCTCTGCTGTGACACAAAACAAGTAAAGCTGCATTTCACCCTGTGGTCTGTAATCAACAACTCTTCCTTTTGTTCTCAATTTGAGTTATGAGCTGCTTT
This sequence comes from Jacana jacana, assembly GCA_013400555.1. Lineage (NCBI taxonomy): Eukaryota > Metazoa > Chordata > Aves > Charadriiformes > Jacanidae > Jacana > Jacana jacana. The sequence goes on along the minus strand of VZTM01017264.1, from coordinate 567,914 downwards.
CTGCTTGTAGTCTCTGGGATGCCCAGATGCTGAGGGTGCACCTGAGCTGTTGGCTCAGAGCTGGTGGGGTTGGGGTGCAGACATCCCCGGTGGCTGAGGGAAACGGGGCTGCCCCAGTACCTGGGTGCTGGAGGGAGACCTGAGGGGTGCTATCACATTAAGACACCCTGGGTACCGAAGAGTTTCTGCTTTTCATGCTGTGCTTGATGGTACCAGAGCTCTGGGTATCACACTGAACATCTGCAGCTGCATTTCTTGTTACGCAGCTCGTCAGGCGCTAATTGAGCCTGTAAGTAACTAAAAGCTCTTTCCTAATTCCCTCTCAATCATGTTCCCATGGCTGTAGGCAAAGCTGTGCTTAAAATGTTGAACAAGTGCCCGAGTCCTGCACCAGACTGGAGGGGGAAGGTCCTTCAGGTGCTGGAGAAGCTGGTATGTCCCAGGGGAGCAACCACCCTTCTGCAGGGACTTTGTACCTGTCGTGGGCCACCAAGAGCCCTGGACCATGGCCCATCCATGTTGCTGTGGGGGATGCCCAGAGTCTGAGTGCTGCTGGGCTGCACCCTGCCAGTCTTGGGGACATGGCTGGTGGCTCAGCCATGTCACCAAAGGCTGGGGAAAATTCCAGAAGTGGGGTCTTGCCAGCTCCCACCGTGCAGGTGGATGGTGCCAGCCTGCTCTGAGAGAAACGCACATCAAGTAACTGATGGGACGTTGTTCCTCCTCTGCTGAAGGCCCAGGAGGATGGCTCTGGAGTGGCCCCTTTCAGCTTGTGTTTATATCTCCCCTTAATCTCATCTCTTTTCTCTCATACCAGCACTTCAAATTCCTTTAGATTTTAATTTTAAAATAGCCTCACTTGGCTTTTCCTTATCAAGCGAGAGTCTTTTTTTTGATTTATTGCTCGTGACATAACCAATTGGGTAGTCTGATAATCAGATTTTAACTAGCTGGTGAGCTGCTGATTGGAACTAGGGTTGACTCTTGCCTTTGGCTATTATTTGTCCTGGTGTTATTAGTTTTGTGGGTTGGTTTTTTTTTTCCCCCTTTAATCAAACCCCATGCAGCAGGGGCATAATGCTTTCCCTGTCAGCAAAGAGAACGGCGGCTGCAGGCTGAAGAGCTGGGGTGGGAGGGTGGCAGTGCCAGGGTACAGCAGGTCACACTCAGGGCTCCAGGGAGTGCTTCACATCAAGCAGCAGCCCATGCCATGGGAAACCAGGCGGTTAAAACTCTCCTCCTGGCAAGTGAATGACTCCAAATAGGGCTTTAAGTAAGGAGAAAGTAAGAAGTTTTGCTCTCCTGGCCGCAGCCTGTCTGGGGGGGCAGGGGGCAGCACCCTCCTCATCAGGCGTCTCTCCCTGCTGCCCAGTGGTCCCACTGGGAGCTGGGTGCGTGGGATGTGGCTGCTGCTGCTCCTAGGGTGCTGTGGAGGAGAGGGCTGGGAGCAGATGATGGTGTGAGATGCCCTACTACTTTATCACTATGCTTTTAGAAATGGCTAGTTTTGCTGCTCGGGTTCCCTGTATTGTTCAGCTCTGCTGCACAGCACCTCTTGCCGGAATTATGCAGCCCTTGACCAGAGCTGCAGGGGTGGAAATAACCATCTCCTTCTGTCACAGCCCGAGGCAGCCGTTTCAGCCAGAGCTGGCTGTCTTGGTGAAGTGAAATTCAGGTTTCCAGCTCCATGGAAGTGGGAAGGGAGTTCAAATGTGTATGTAGGAGAGCTGGGGTTGATACTGCTCGGCTTCTCAGCTCTGGTGTGACAGTGGAGGCTGGCTGTGGTGGCTAGCTCCTGTCCTGGGTGGCCCCAGGGTCCTTTCTTCATGCTACTGCAGTGCGGAGGAGCCACTGTTGTTCTGTAAGGACAGACACTAAACCCATTTTTGGCTCCTCATGAAGGATGAGGACCTGCCATGCTGCAGCAGAAGGACCACAGTGACTATCCTGGGGTGGATGGAGGAGGATGGGAGAATATCTGGTACATCTCCTGGGTACAGCAAGCTGCTGCTGTTAGAAGGAAGGTCTTACTGATGGCTTCAGGACTCCATTCTCATCTTCCAGACTGGCATTTTTTGACAACATGGAAGGATGGCAAGCGCTTTACCTTCTTTGAGGCCCAAAGGAGACCAGGGGAAAATTCACCTGGCATGTAGGGTAGGATTGCTGGAGGTCTGACCTGGTCACTTCAGGGGGCTGCTCTGGCAACTGGAAAGCCCTTTGCTCCCCTGACATTTTTTCCCCTTCCCCACCTGGGAGGTTTTAGAGTGTGCCCTTGTTATATACTCCAGTGCAGCAGAGACATGGCGTGGTTTAAAGAGAGGGGCTCAGAAACCCAGTCCTTCTCTGAAAGCAATGAGGCCAAGCTGGGCTTTGAGTAAAACACTCCACAAAGTGTTTGTGTGAGGCAGCCAGAGCTGGAGGGCAGAAAGCAATGCCTGGTACCACCCATAAATAAGGGAAGATGCAGCTCGTTGGATGATGTCACGGCAAAGATGTGCAGAGGGATTTTTGCAGTGTGGATCGATATTGCCTGGTTGTGGCACGTCCAGGAGGCTCCTAATGCCTGCAGATAAAATCCTTTCAAGCCCTGGAAGCGGGTGTGTGTGTCAGTCTCTTAATAACCCTGTGCAGAATATAGATGCCTATTTCTAGCTCTGGGAGCTTTGCATGTGAATGGTTTCAGCTGCCGTTCCCTGTCTTGTTCTGACCTATTGTGGTTCTGCTCTGTCTGGTCCTGGCTGTCTAAAAGCTAAATACTGGGGGAGGGAGGGCAGGCACAGGGGACTCGGGCTCCAATGTAATCGCTGATCATTTTCCCCCCAGAATAGCCCCAGAACTAAGATCGATAGCCAGGCGATGTTCCTGAGGCACTGGTGGGCTGGCTGGCAGGGCTCAGGGGGTCCCTGCAGGTAGCATATGCCCTGAAGTGGCAGTGGTGGGGGCACTTTAAGCCAGCAGTGAGGATGACAAGCTTGTGAGCACCCAGTACCCCAGCCTAGCGTGCTGATAGCTGTGAAAAATTAGGGCTGAAGAGACTGACAGACACAGTAATATGAAAAGAGAGTTTCCCATTTCCCTCTCCTCTGGGTGGGTGTTTCATCTATAGCATCGCAGGTGGCAACACACAACTGGAAAAATACTGTCAGATAAGGTGTGTATAAAGCCATAGTCCAGTTCTGTAAAGCTGGAGTGAGCTCTCAATCCTTAAAGCCGTTTTGTTAAACATGAAAAAGGCTTTCTCTTCCATGAAAGATCAGGCTGTCAGGACCAGATTGCTGTTTGATTGTGCTTGGCTCCCAGCCACGCTGCTCTTCCCTCCTGGGCTTCAGCAGGGTAATGTGTTTGTTGGGTTTTCTTCAGCACAGATACCTTGTGTGGGCATCTCCTGCTGATGGGCTGCTCTCCAGGGGCCCTGACCACGGGCTCAGCTGCTGGGACACGCATTGCCAGGAGAAGCAGTGGATGGTTTGACCACATCTGAGCCCGTTCTGGCTACTCCTTGCCTGTCATTGATGGATGCGGGACCAGATCTCGCAGAGTCGTTCCTGTGGGGTTTACGTTGCTGTTGCCAATCACATTTTAAACCTGAGCATCTCCTGCTGCCTCACAAAGGCAAGGAGTTGGCAGGAAGAGATCCAGGCATAGACCCTATCCCATGGAGAGACAGAGTTTTCAGAGCTTCAATATATAGTTTATGATTTTTCTGTCTGATTTACAGCTTGGGAAGGTGGGTTTCAGAGCGGAAATGAAAACTTGGTGGTTATTACTGGAACTTGATGACAGTTTTGTTCTAATTTTTTTGCCCTTGACAAATGACAATTACAGGTATTTTCTTCTGAATTTGCCATTTCATCCATCAGTCCAAACATGGTGCCTGTCCTCACAGCCTGCCTGGGGTTGATCTTGCAGTTGAAACAATGACAGGGGGGTTTGCCTGAATCCTGCTGGCTCTGAGGCCGGTTGGTGGGGCTGGCAGGGCAGGTCTGTGGGGAGCAGGTACCTTCTGCCCCTAGGCCCCCCTCCATATGAGGTCCATTGCCACCAGCAGGTACCGAGTTGGCACGAGGGGAAACATCACCTGCCTATTTTATTTCTTTTTCTTTGGCTGCTAGACCTCAGTTATTGAAAGCAAAAACAAGCCAAGTGTCTTGGACAAATGTTATGACATTTCATTATTCACACCAAGTGTGATAACTGAGTTGGTTTAGGGACTGTGGTGCATGATTTATTTAGCTTGGATGTGGGTATAAATCTGATTTTTGGAGGAAGCATTCTAAGTCTGTAGGAATGCGGATGCTCTCACGGCCACTGGAGTGTGGCCAGCCCCCGTACCTAATCTGCAGTGTTCTAATGTAAGCAGGGCACCCAGGGCCACCCCTGTCCCGCTACAGGATCCAGGGGATCCCACCAGTGTCTCAGAGGAGTTGAAACATGGAAGGCACGCATTGGAGGTGTTTAAACGGGGAAGGGAAATCCCATAAAAGATGCAGCTCTTCAGTGCACAAAATTGATTACTGTGCTCAAGATAAAAGGGAGAAATAAAAGAAATAATCTTAATTTTGTTCCATTGCCTTTATCTTCCAGGCAGCTTCCTGGGATTTCAGATCAGACTGTCCACATCCATAGATGGATGCCTGGGATGCTCTCTTTTGTTTTTTTAATAGAATTCTCCAGGTTGGAAGGGACCTCTCAGATCTAGTCCCGCCATGGCTTTCCTGGCTCTCTGGGATGCACAGCAGCTCTATACAGCAGGATGTGCTCTGTTAAAAGCAAGATTTTAGCTGCAAGACAAAAGGGTGAAGGCTGGAATAAGGTTTTTCTTTGTCTACAAGTAATGCAAGAACCTCATGCTGTGAGGTGAGGGTGTATCTGCCCTGGCAGAGCTGTTTGTAGGCAGGAACCCCAGCCAGGGTCACTGGAGATCTGTGAGCCTGTTCCAGCTTTGTGCTGGAGTTTTCCAAGAGTTAACACTGGGCTATTTGTATTTTTGGGGGGTGTTGGCTGTCTAGGGCTATTTATGAGAGCAGAAATAAATGAATTAATATTCATAAACTTCCCCTGACTACACAACATAAATCATGAGCTGTGGCAGTGTGCCCTTGTCCGAACCACAGTGTGGCAGTTGCTGAGCTGTAGCTGGACAGTCTTTGGGCACTGATTTAAGTTCTGTCCTTCTGGGAAAAATGGGAGCTTTGCTGTTGTCTTCATGGTGGGGGATGTCTGAGAGGAGCTGTGACACCTGGATGTGGCCAGGTGGGAGGTGGAGAGGTGCCCACCTTGCTCTTGGGATGCAGATCAGGGGTTAACTGTGGGGGGTGAAGGAGAGAAACTGCTTGAGCCTCACTGAAGATGAGGCCATAGATGGCCAGAAATAGAGAGTAAAAAAAAAAAAAAGTTTGACAATGGTATAATAGATGGAAGAAAAGGTAGAAGGGGGCTAATGGGACCCCAGCTGTGTCAGAGTCAAAAGGGATTGGTTTTGTGTGTGCAACCCTCTCACTGGAACCAGTATCCATATGTGGAAGAAAGTGGTACTGCTTTGCTCCTTCCACACTATTTCTGTGCTCTCTAAAGTCATGCCCAAGACTCGCTGGTATTTCATGAAGAAAATGCTGTCTTTAGGGGAGCTGTGCCAGAGGCCAGAAAAATAGATACTTTAATAGCCATGTGATTGAATAAATGTTATTTTTTCCCTTGTTTTGACAATAAGGAAAAGAATTTGGTGAGAAAGCTTTATCACTTTAAAGACTGACATCTCCTGTCACTTAAGCCCTACTATCCAGATTTGGAGAGGGGAAAGGTTGCACATCCCTGGAGAAAACAAGCGAAGCACCCCAGAGCCTCCGAAGGGCCGCGGTGGAGAGCTCTGCATAGGCAGGTCCAACCCTGAGCCAGCTTCACCTGGGGGGATGCTACATCTGCCTGCAGAGACCCTGCTCTGGCAGGGGCCACCTCAGTGAGTCGGGGTGAGACGAGTCCTCTGGGCAGCGGGGGTGGAGAGCTGGGAAGCCCAGGGATGTGCAGGGTGACATCCACGGCTGATCTGCCCTTCCCGAAGGAGTGACAGCGGGAGCAAATGGCAAGGTCAACCAACCCTGTCCCTTGGTGATAAGAAGTAGCCTGAAGCCCTGCTATTATTGTTGATTCGGAGCCCTTTCTTGGAAAAAGCCAGAATTATTCACCCTCAGGACACAGTGGTTATAAGCAGAAGGGCAATATTTTCCAACAGCTTTTTCTCCCCCAGACAAATATAAATGCACATGTGACTATTTTGTGTTCTTGTGTCTGTTTTGCCATGGTCTTAGTTGCAAATGTCCCTTCTTCCACCTAAGCAGAGAATTCAAAAAATCCCATTTTGACATTTTCATCTCTTCCCCCCCAGGATATGGTGCAAATGATTTGAGGTTTGATGCAGGAGAGAGGGATGACTCTGTTTGCACATCTGTTACGAGCAAGGTGGAAGACAATGGGCTCTGGAGGAGCTGGGTGTCGGGAGGAACGTGTCTAGCAGAGAGGATTGGGGCAAGGAGGGGTACAGCCCTCCCTGTGAGGGGTTTAGCTGGTAGGGCTGAATGGCTGTGGGGGAGAACGGCACCCTCTTACGGCTGCATTGGAGCCGCCTCGTGATGCGGAGTGAGGTGAAATGCAGGTATGAAACCCATGTGTCAAATCAAACTTCTGAGGCTTCCCCCCATATGCCAAAGTTATTTTCTTCTTGGACAACAGACAGCTGCTCTTTTGGACAAGGGACCGAGGTCTGCTCCACCTGCAGAGGACAGGGGGGTTGCAGAGCCTCATCCACCTGTGAGTACCAAGGTGAGGCCAACAACAAATGTTAAACCTCAGGTGGGGCTCACACGGGCAGAAAATTCTTCCACTTCATGGTAAACATGCTCCCAAATACCCTGACAGGCAGAGGAGGAGCAGGAGGTGATGGTGTCCATTCCAGGGCTGGTGAGGATTTTAGAATGGCTCAGGTGTGTGATGGAGAGGTTACTTCTCCAGGCTTTGCTGGAGCCTCTGGACAGGCAGAGGAGAACTCTGGGCCAGGGCTGTGTGTCTGCTGAAAGTGGGTCTCCTCCATTCCATGGGCTTCTGCCCCGTTCTCCCATTTCATGTATTGCAGTCAGGATATTTGTTATCCTCCCTGCAGTTAGAGGTGGTCTCGGACAACCCCTGCAGCTCTGGGCAGCTCCAGGTTTCTGCTCTGGGAACCCACATTATGCTTTTTGCAGTTTGGCTCCAATCTCCAGTTCATAAATTAGCTGGAGCTGAAGCAAGGCTCCTGGATTGCCCTGTGCTGCTTTGGATTACACTCTCGGCCATCCTTCTTCTACTGTTATTGCTTTTTGAGGCTTATTTTCTTTTTTTAATAGTTTGGTGATCTTTGTAAAATGAAAATAATAAGACTAATGCTCTGAGGCTCTGAGCCTTACACCTGCTGGAAGCAGAGCTGGAACCTCTGCACTGGGTCCCAGTTTGCTCTCCAGCACTATCTGCATCTCCGTTGCCATCAGGGAGCAGAAGTGTATGATGGCAAAGTGTTTATCCTGGGAAATCCAGGAGAGGAGGAGGAGGAAGTCGCTATCCTGGGCCACTGGGGTCTGTGGTGTGCACAGCACGAGGTCCTCAGTCAGACCCCACCAGGTCTCCTTTCCAAACTTGGAAGCCACAAATACGGCTTCTTTCCTTTAGGAAGAGTAACACTTTTGAAAATGCACAAGTCTGCAGAGCTGGGTTTGCTGGTGAGCTCTTCAAGGTGGCTGTTGGATGGAGATGCTCCAGGTTGAGCGGTGCCTGATTGGGAGACCACGCTTCGTAGTGCTTAAAATAGCACAGCAGCAGGTCTGGAGACAGCACAGCTCGTGTAGCCTGAGGTGAAGTTTGAAAAGAATTTGAACTGTCAAAAGCGTAAGAGAGCATTTGCAAACATAACACTCTGCTTTCCCAGTTACTTGTGTAACTGGATCAGCTAACCCATGTGCCATCTACAGTCCAACTCGCCTTTTATAGTAAAAACAAATATTGGAGGGACTCGGGGCCAAATGCTGCTTTTTCTTGACGATCCATGTTGTTGGCAGGGCTGCCTCAGCCGCTGAGCTCTCCAATATGGACCGGGGTGGCTGAAGTGATGATGGCTTGCACCTTTCAGAGCTGGCTGCCCCCTTCCAGGGAAGACCTGGGGTTTCCTCAGCACCCTTGGTCCCCAGGGCTGGGAGCATATTTCACCTTCCTTGTGAGTGTTGCACGGATCACGGAATCACAGAATATTAGGGATACCGCTCTGCTTTCGTCACAGCGGCATTAATGAACGAGGGCGTGTTGCAAATGAGCTGATGCCCACCACAGCGTTACAGCCCTCCTAAAACTAATGGGTTTGGGTGTTTTCCACTTGGTGTAGAAAATAGAGAGGGGGATGGGGGGAGCACAGATGTAACCACCCCCGACTATTGTGGATGGTTTAAGTGCACTGGTGGTTGGAGCAGGAGCTCGGGAGAACCTCTTTGAGTGCGCACAGGGTACGGACTGAGTTGAAACTTTCTCCTGTGTAGAACCCATACAAAACAGTCTATTTTTATTTTTTAAAAAGGTTTTGTATCAACTCCTCAAAGTAGGTGAAAGGAGTATTTCATAAAGGTGACTGGAGAATAGATGTACTCCTAGGAGCTTTGAATAAAAAACAGATGTTGGTGATAGATGTGCCAGCTTTAGGTATTTTATCAAGCTGGAATTATTTAACTAGAATTTTCTTTTGGATGGATATAGTATGGGCAGCCACAGGAGCTGGGCACGGAGGGTTTTGATGCTATCAAAATATTTCAAACTTTGATTTGAAAATTATTTTTCACTTCAAGGTAGGACATTTTGCACTTTACATGTCTGGGCTCCTCACTCCGTGTTACTTGTTATCTGACTGATGTTATTTTCTGGAATCTAGAGGGATTGGTTTGGTTCAGAAAGAAGCCATGCTTTCAAACGTTTCATCATGTTTTTCAAAACAGATGTGAGGACTCAGGGCCCTCAGAGCTCAGGAGGGCACTGCATCCTCAGTCTGTCACTTTGCTGTCCCCGCATCCCTGAGCGACACCGTGAGCGGTCCCTAAACCTCTGCAGAGGATGGCTCCAGGGGGACAGCCCGGGTGCATTTATGGGTGAGAACTGGAAAACTTTTTTAAAGCAAGGAGCGTTTCAACATCGTTCTCTGAAGCACTGGGCAAATGGATGCTCTTAGTTACTTCTGTCTCGCAGATGGCACGGTGTGGAGATGGTGCTGTAGAGAAACAAATCGCTCCGGAGAGCCACGAGCGAAAAGAAAACCAGGTGTATATCTAGTTTATCGTCAACAAACACATCGGCAACGGAGGATGAGGGTGATCCTCTCTGCCAGCAGCGAGTGCGAGCTGTTCCCGGACCGACAGCACCATCTAGTGGGGTACGGCCCCGGAGCGCCCCGGCCCCATCCCCGGGGAGCACCCCTCCTCCTCGGGTGCCCGGGCCCCATTCCCCGGGGAGCACCCTCCCTCCTCGGGTGCCCGGGCCCCGTCCCCCGGGGAGCACCCTCCCTCCTCGGGTGCCCGGGCCCCGTCCCCCGGGGAGCACCCTCCCTCCTCGGGTGCCCGGGCCCCGTCCCCCGGGGAGCACCCTCCCTCCTCGGGTGCCCGGGCCCCGTCCCCCGGAGAGCACCCTCCCTCCTCGGGTGCCCGGGCCCCGTCCCCGGGGAGCACCCCCCCTCTTCGGGTGGCTTGGGGAGGCTGAGGGCTGGGCTGGTGTCTGGGCAGGAGGGGACAGTGGGTGCTCCGGTGGGAAAGGCTGATGCTGTGGGACAGAACGAGCTGGGAGGGAGAGCAGGATATAGGCTAGAGCGGTGACTTTATTCCAGGCGATTAGGAGAGGGCTGATACACAGCAGGCTCTTTCCTGAGTGAGGCTGAAATCAGTGAGGATGCTGCTCACCACCAAAGTAACTTAGTTTGGCAGCTGGTCTTGATAAAAGAGCAGGGTGCTGAGCAAATCTGCTGGAACAAATTTCTCCTGAAGACCGTTTTCAGATCCATTTCTTTCTCTGGTCTGCTCTGTGTTTCAAAGTGGTGGATGAGATGAAAAGGCTGGGCGGGCAGCCTGGGTCTTGCCTTTGTTCTTTGCTGCTTTCCAGCTGCCTGCCTTCCTCCTGCTCTGATCCTGCTCAGCCTGGGACGCTGCAGCCACCCCATGGGCTCTGCTGCCCCCTGACTGTGCCCACTGAGGCTGCTGCCAGGGCCAGAGCAGCCGTGAACAGCCTGGTTTGGGGTTTGTGTCCCAGAAGGGAAAGGTTTACTGTGGGTTTGTGTGGTGTTGCTGAGCTCTGTAACCCCAAAGTCCAGGGTTTTGGTACAGCTGCTTCCCCAGCTCCGTGTCACCCCACAATCACTGCCCCGACTCTGTTCTTCCTCCCACTGTTCTCATGCCCCCAGATTTCACTGCAACTGGGGGGCTGCTGAAACCAGAAGGCTGATTCTGGATAAAGGTAGGGATGGGCTAGTGATTTTGGGTGAATGAGTGGTGCTCCAGCTGCCCAGTCAGCCCAGTGTGTGAGTGTGTGTTCCCCACCCTGAGCACGGCTGAGAGGGTGGGTGCAAGGGGTCCTGCCCTGTATGATCAGTGATGGGTGGCACATCTCAGACAGGTTCTCCCATCGCTGCAGCGGCCCTGGAGCTGATCTCATCACTGAACCCTGAAGAGCCCTGTCAGATAGTGCCCAAGCTGTTCACAGTGTTCCTGGGGACCAGGGGTGATGGGTAACTGTGCTTGGGAGTGGTTCTAGATGTCATTTCTGTTGCTCCCCTCTCTCACACCAGCAGTGCTGTGGCTCCCTGGCCCCATCCCAGTGTTGCCTTCCAGGGTGTGAACGTCTCCCCTCTCTGTCCCCTCCAAAAGCAGCGGCGTTTCAAGGAGCAGGAGGTAAAACAGCTTTTACACCCGTTGTTGAATTAGGTTAAAAACACACAACAAGGCATTTTCTGCCTCCTATGAAGGTGAAAGGATGCCTGGTCCCAGTGCTGGTACCACAGTGTCCCCGTGCAGGAGGGGCTGTGGGGCTCCTCCGACACTGCTCACCTCTGGGGTACAAGCAAAGGGGAGACACTGGCCCTGCTTGTGCTGTGATGGGGGTGACAAGCATGTGTGTGCCCAAGTGCACTGGCTCTGGGTTGCTTAGAGACAGACCTTTAAACCAGCTCTTTGCCGAGACCGCGGGCTCTGTCTTAGGGAAAAAATCACAATGATTTAGTCTCTTAAAAGTAGGTATCTCCATGTGAACAACCTTAAATGAAACTTGACTGGCCTTTTAATGTTTGGTTTTTTTTTTCCCTTTGTAATTAACAGGCTTTCAGGAGATCACATCAGCTACACATTTTCAAACTACCTGGGGTTTTTTTTGTTGTTGTTGTTTTTGGTTTTTTTTTTTCTATTTTTCCCCTCCCAATATCTCACATTTCTGAGCATGAAGCCAAAGATCCCTTCATAGAGTTTGCAGCCAGCAAACGCTCCTCTATGTCAGCCCCAGCAAAACACGGAGTCTGTCTGTGCTGAACACTTATTGAGTATAAAAGTCAATTAATCAATAAATAATGGTACACTGCTGTGTAGGACGGGGCAAAACAGCCTCTCTCCCTGCTTTGGGCCACTCCACAATGCTTTCTCCAAAGGAAAAATAAAAGATGTGCATGGGGGGCAGAGGGTCCCCTGCCCCAGGGCTGGGAGGAGGGTGATGGGGCTTCCTCCTGCTGGGTCTGCTGCGTTTGCTGATGTCCATCTCTGCAGCTGGTGGTACCTGGTGGACTGCTCTCGGCTTCTTAGGGAAGAGCTGCAGCCAAAGCACAGACAAGGAGAGTGCTGGGAGATTGGTGAGGATTGGGTTTTCCTTTTGTGGGGGATGGAGGTAGCATTTACCATCCCCATAGCCACTGGGTGTGAAAGGGCATTCTGGCAGGTTCCCCATGCCCCTACCACTACCTCATGCCTTGTTCCCCCACCCCAAGCAGGTTAGTGGACTCTGGTGATGGCAGTGATCCCTGGGCTGTGGACTCCCCAGTTTATCTGCTGGCTGCAAGATGCATCTGCCAGAACCTCACACCTGCAGGTCCAGGTGAGGTCCCGGTGGTTGCTCCTCTGCAATGTCCATCATGGCACAGGGTGACCGCAGGGCTGTGGCAGGTGATGACACCAGTGTGACATCCCTGATCCACCTGGAAAACCACCCTGCAAGGGATGGCACCTGGGGCTGGGCTGGTGCCCACTCCAGCAGAGAGGAGCCTCAAGACCCTGTGGCCTGACCCTACAGCCCATGTGTCCCCCCCATGGGACCAGGGTCTGGCAGCATCCTGGTATTCCATCCTGGAATTCCAGCTGCAAATGCCAGAGCATGCATTCTTTTGGAAACAACTGGACTGTTATATTCAGCTCTGTATTTTTGGATAAGTATCTGCTACATGTACCTATTCTGACAGAGTTATTTTTACTCATTAGAACAACCATTTTTTGGTGTCCTGTTATATTTATTGCTTCTTCCCTTCATGATAAGAGAAGATAACTCTGGTTCTGGCAGGAAGCATTGTTTTTCTGCTTGAACTAATGATAGCATTTTAATAGCTTCAGATAAAGGATTAGCACTTGATTTTGGCACAGAGCTGTTTTTACTTCTTGAAATAGTCTGAAGTGTGCCTTTTGAATGGGCGAGTTGCCATTAAAAATTACTTGTACCCACCCAAAAGAACAAAGCCCAACTATTTTTACTCTGGGGATAAACCAGACAAAATTAGGTGAAAAAGCCTCTCCTGACTGGGGTCTGGGGGAGCACAGCTGGGCTGGGGAGAATGCCTGGCCAGCTCCCCCTGTTCCCCTTCAGTTTGCCACAGGCCAGAGCATCCTTGGGCTGGTATCCCAGCTGACACCAGTAGACTCTTCCAGCTCCTGTGCTGGATGTCAGCAAGTGTGCGGTGTGTGGAATCGCTGAGGATGTTGTCTCTGCTGTGAGACAGAACCAAACATGTGTCTTCTAAAAATAATTTGAAAAAGTGCATGACAGGAGCTAGCCTCCTTTGCCCTTCCTTTTTTTGGTTTTTTTTTGGGTGCAGAACATGGTGGTATGAAGTGAAGCCAACCAGGGTGTCTCCTCCAGCTCTCTGGGAAATCACCTTCACAATCCTTTTCCAAGGTGGAGGGGAAATGCAAAATGGGGAGTTTAATATGGAGTGATGAAACCAGTTTCCCCAGATTTCTGAGAGGAGAAAACTACTGTACATCTCCGAGAGGGTTCCCAAAACGAAGAGGGAAGCTTGGGGGAAGAGACATCAATCATTGTGCAGCAGTTTAAGAACTGAAGTTTTTGGGGCTGATTTAAAACCTAGAAATCTTGGAAAAATTTTGTCAGCTGAAATGAAATCAGTCCCCATCTTCTTTGGGTGAAAAAAAAGACCCAATTTATACTGAACTGGGAAGCTGCTACCACCCTAAACCAAAAACCTGGCCGTGTAGTAAAGCCATTCCATGGGGCTGCTCAAGGAAACAAAGAGCCTCAGGAGACAGCAAATAAGGGCACCTCAATAAAGCCAGAGACAGGGGCTTTCTCAAGGGTTTTGGACAGAGCCTGGTTGTGCTGGTGAACCTGCAAACAGGTTTCAGTGAGATGGAAAGATAAAGCAACAACGTCAGTAGCGAGGGTTTAGTGCTGATGGCTGAGGGACAGAGTGTCAGGACGTGCCTGGAGGTCCATCAGGTGAGAATCGTGCTGAGGTGTTGATAAGGACTAATATGAACCATTTTCCCCCTAAAAGTACTTCTCTTGTATCTGTAAATATTATTTTAGTTAACTGTCCATCTGTAGCCAGCTCAGGGCTTAGGGTTTTTAGCATAAATAAGCATCCAGAAAGGTCATCTCAGGTTTTTTGCAGTGCTGGGTATAGATGAGAAGCTGTTTTTCAGCTGTTTGGAGGAGTAGGTATCAGCGTGAGCGAGGAGGTGATGTCTGCTGGTAAGGGATGGCTCATCTCTGGGCAGGGGGATGGCCTCGTTTCTTCCCAGGGAGCTGCCTGGATAATCAATCCATGGGATCAGTAATGCCAAAATGCTGGTTGGGCTGGTTGGTTCTAAATGAAGTGATGCCCAAACAGGCACTGTGATGCCGTGGGTGGTAGATCACCCTTGTGGCAGGATTGACTTAGTCTTCTTCCTCCTGGAGACCTGCCCAAGCTCACTCAAATACAGCCTTGGGCCAGTCCATGTGGGTGAGATCTGATTCTCTGAGTCAGATTATGGAAGAGAAATTTGTGAGGAGGGCTGGTGGAGTGCTTGGCAGGTCTTGTGCAGCGTGGTTTTCTTGCCCTACATGTAGTCCCTGATGGAGCTCAGCGTCTGAGAATGGGCAGGGATGGCCCAAGCGGTGAGTAGTACCAGGGGCTGTGGCACAAGCAAATAGTGGATGGCAGGGAGCCCCCCGTTAGAAACAGCCTCTTCCCCCTCATGGAGTTTGTGAATGTCCTGCAGAGCAATGTCTATGGCATTTGGGGCTGGGTTGCCACAGGCAAGCTGCACCCAACTCCACTCTTCCGGCTATTAAGTGCTCAACTAGGTACAGCAAATTTATTGTGAAGGTGAAATTGGGGCAGGAAATCCCTGTAGGGGCGGAGGGCTGGCAGGGGATGCTCCTCACCAGCTAAACCAAAGTCCTGAGGCAGATCACAGAATGTTAGGGATTGGAAGGGACCTTGAAAGATCATGCTGCTCTGGTGGCCCTGCTCTGGCAGGGGGCTGGACTGGGTGATCTCCAGAGGTGCCTTCCAACCCCACATCATTCTGGGATTCTGTATGGTCCCTGCATGGTGACAAACAGCTGCCCCTGCTGAGCTCTGCCTCTCTGCCCGGCACACACCGCTCTCTGGGGCTCCCTACGCAGAAAATCCACCTCAGCAATTGTAAAGGAGAGGTTTGGGGTTTTTATCAATATCTTTTATTCTTTGTTTTCCTTCTGCATATCGAGTAGCCGTATTTTCTGTGGAGGAAGCAGTCGATACACTAATGATAAGGACACTCATAGCGATTGCCTGTACTGTAAATGTTCAGGGTGGATGAGGGGAGAAAAACTCAAACACCAGTCCAGGTGGCAGCTTGGTTACCGGGAGCTCATCTTTTTTTTTCTCTGGAAGCGGAGGCGAAAAAAATTGATGCTGTCTCCATGAAAGCTGTGTGGAGAAGCTCAGCTGGTGGCTGGTGGGACAAGCCCTGGTCTGGGGAATGTCTCACCCGTGCCTTGACTCACCTTTTCAGAGCCCTGTTAGGCTGAATGATAGATTTCCCATCTCTGGTGGCATTCATGCTGCTAAACATAGCTGTGCTGGAGGCTGTCGTTGCATAGACTGTCTGAGCGTAATTAAAGCCAGCTTGTGTTTGCAGTGTTGATAGTCTGGGCTACATTAATTATATCCCCAGATGAAGCTGCCAGTCTCCTCTGTCCGAGCTTGCATCGTGCCACAGTGAATAAAGAAACAAGTTCTGCCTGGCTGTCACTATAAAAGGCTTCAACTCTGGGGGTTTGAAGCCCATGTCACAGCTCAGCTGCCCTTCAGAGGACTGAGGTGGTTGGTTAACTCCCAGAACCATAGGCTGGGAGGAACCTCTGGAGCTCATCTAGTCCAAACTCCTGCCAGAGCAGGGTCACACAGGTTGGACAGGAACACCTCCAGATGGAGTTTGAATGTCTCCAGAGAAGGAGACTCCCCACCATTTCTGGACACACCATTCGGAGAAAGAAAGGTGCTGAACGAAGCATTGCTGGTGTCATCTCTAGCGTCTGCACTTGAGGTAGCAGGTACTGAATAATGCTGCTAGAGACTGGAACAAAGCTAACCCCAAGAACTTTGAATATGTGGAGTTTTCATGTGGTGGCCCAGAGGCAGCTCCTTCCCTATGGAGCGAATGGTGCCTTGAGCCCCCACTTCTTGGCTGAGCCCGCAAGAATGACCTTGTGTCTTTCACAACTAGATTTCAGCCATAATGTGAAGGGTTCTGGGGGATCTAATGGCCTGTTTACACTCCTCCAGCTGTAAATTGGTCACAGGTACAGTTTCCATGATTTCTGACCATCTTCCTCCTCAGTGGTGCTTCTCTGTGGGAAGCCAGAATGGTGTGCATGGGCTGTCTGGCACTTTCCTTCCCAGCAAGCATCTGCTTTGTCCAGCATTGACATTAGTTAATGAATTCTCAGCATCTGCATTGTTTGGCAGAGGGGAGTGGCTCATGGGGGCTAGGTTTCATTGCTGGGAGTGCAGAATTTGCAGAAAACAAGGTATTTATTCCAGAGGAGGCTGCTGGGATGGGATCACCTCTGCTCCTAACCTTAGGTAATGGAACAAGAAATGGAAGCAGATGGTAAGTAGAACTAAAAGAAATATATTGCGTGCCAGGCTGATGGGTTTCTCTGCTGTTTTTATGCAGTGGTACTTCTTGATTAAGATATTAATAAACTGTGTTTTCAAGTAATATGTGAAAAAACACCATTTCCCGAACTGAACTTCTCTTCCCCTAAAATGCACGTGTGCTCTCCTAGACAGTGTTTGGGGAAGGAAGGAGTGGAAAGGGTCAGGACGTTGTTTGTGCCATGTCTGTGAGAAGCTGCTACACCTTTAGGGACGATGCAAAGTCCACTGGTTCCAGTGGTACAGGGACTTAAAGGAGTAAAGTCCCTGGATCTCTGCTCCTGGGATGCTTCTTCATTTTGTCTTTGGGGTGGGATTCTCAGCGTCCGCTCCAAGCTGCCTGTCATGGGTCAGAGATTAAACTGGGGTTTGTTATCTTTTAACAAAATGCTGCTCAATCAAAATCTCTGGCATGATGGAGCTTTGATCTTGTGCCCTTGACTATATCTTTTTCATTAGATGTTAATATGGTGCCTGTGGAAGCTCTAATTATGTGGGGCCCCAGTGAAATATCACTGTCACTGATGCTACTGGAAAGTAATTGAGTTCTGAGGCTCCTTAATTTATGAATGAGAAGCTTTGATTAGCTTAAGAAGAAATAATGATGCTGCAGGAAGTTTCTGTTTAATCAGATGAGGGAAAAGTCAGTGTAGAGCCAGAGGTGCCATGTGGAGGGCTGGCTTCCAGCTTGGCCAGCCCAGTGGAGCCACTGGGATGGTGATGGATGGGGATGGGAACAGCAGGTTGACTGCTGGGGTTGGCCAAAGATTGAGGCTCTCCCACACTTCTGGCTCTGGTTCCAGTCCTAAACCCACTGCAAACAGGCATCTTCCAACTGACATGAATGAGTTCTTGCTCAGTCTCTGTTTGCCAGCTGCAGTGTTTGCTGTCCCCGTAGGGTGTGGAGAAAGCAGCCTTTGGCCTTGGTTTGTCCCTGCCCAGGACTTGTTCCTCTGCTGAGGAATTTCCCCGAGTGAGGAAATGTGGTTACTGCTCCGGCAGGGCAAGAGGAGCTCAGCCCTGGGTCCCATATAGAGGAGTGTTCATGGCAACTTCCCCTCCTTTAGCTGCTCTTTAGAGAGGACCCCAGCCCTCGTGCTCCATGATGTTGGGTCATCTGGCATTGCCTGCCAGAGTGTAGCCCAGAGCACCTTGGGGTGAGGGATGGGGCATCTTTCAGCTGAGGAACTGGACTGGAATTCATGCAACCATCTCATCTTGAGCTGGACCCCAATGATACAGAACAGAACCTGCAATATTGGGTGAGTAATGGCCTAAGCTCTGAATTTCCTGGCTTTGGTCAAAGCCTATCTCGGGCTCGTTGTTGTTTTAAAATGGAGCTGTGTGTTCATGTTTGTAGACTATTGTGATTTCCAACAGCATCACCGTAGCAACAACCGTGCAGTTGATTCATTTACTCCAAATTTGGGGTATTTTTAACTTGGTCATTTAAACCATTTCCATTGGGCTGGAATTTGGTACTTCTACTCTTATCTCCATCTTTTGTTGTAAACAGGTTTCTGTTTAACATTTGCACATTAAAAATAGGCATTTGGGTTCTTGTGGCAACGTGTACAGAAATCCATTATATTATGGAATGAAAATAAAGGGTTTGTTGTGATATAACAGTCAAAATAAGAACCTGGCAGTCCATGCTCCTGCAGTATTTCTCTGCAAAGGACTGCAAAGTCCTTTCAGTTGTGAAAGGTTTGTAAGTGCTGCATTTTCTGAATGAGGAAATTCACATTTTCAATCATGGTTGCGTGCCCTTTCCCTTATGAGTAGACAGTTGCAGACGGACATACCGAAACCCCATACCCAGCAACCTGCAACGCCGCACCAAAACCAAGGGAAGGAGCGGCACCTCTCCAGTGCGGCGCAGAGGAGAAAGCTGGAGCTTTATCATGATGGTGAAGCCCCAGAAGACTCACCTTGTCTGCCACCTAATTGCCCGGTGAATTCAAAACTGTTTGAGCCAATTTGCCTACTGCTTGAGGAAGATGTTTCTCTTTGGTCTAGACATGACTGATATAATCATACCAAAGGCATCTCACCGATTTATTTTTCACCAGGAAGTCCTCCATATATCGCTCACTGTTACTTGGAAACCTGTGCTCCTTCAGCTCAAGGACAGCCTTGTCCTCTCCTGCATGAGGGATGTGACATCTCAAACGAAGCATGTAGTTTCTTATTTTCATAGGAAGAAATAACGGGGAGATTAATTTAGCTTCCCGGAAGAAGGGAGCATGCTCTCAGAAGAGAAGCCTAGTAAATCAAGTTGATGGATGGCCACCCTCAGCCTCTCTCCGTGCCGGGCAGACTGCCTGTTGCTGCCAGGCTGGCACTTCCTGGCTTCTCCCCACATTCTTTTCTTGCACAGACTGAATTTTCATAATCAGCTGCTGTGATATAAAAGGTCACCGGATAAAAGGCTTATTAAAAAGAATTGTTTCTGTCGTGGGCATCAGGAGGACCAGTTGCTACCAGTGGTTATTTTTAGAGCGGTACCTAAGGAAACAAGGAACCGATGTCTTGTGAACAGAATTAAAATAAGCTGGAAACTTTTAGAAAAAGGGCAGTTGCTCAATGGGCTGCTCATGGCTGGTCAAAGGGTGGGAGTCCCAAAGGCACCGAGAGGGACCTAACACCTTCACCGCTCTGTTCCTGGACTGGTAAAGATGTAAATGCGATCAAGTCTGAGGTCTTCAACTACAGCTTCTCATTGACTTTCCAGATGAGGTCTCTGGGTGTTTGGAAGGTTCCTGGCCCTTCTGACCCCTGGGTGGGGGTCCAGCCATGCTCCTCCACACCCCTAGCCCCGGGCTGCAGCTACCGCTGGCTATGGGCACTGAGACCCCGCTGTCGCCTCCAGGGCTTGTAACGCCGGGTCTCGTCTCTCTCCGTCGAGGAGGGAGCTGAGGACCTGCAGGGCTTTGTCACCTACACAGGGTGTCAGTGTTGTTCCACCTCAGCGCAGGGACTTAGCTCCGGCAGAGTGAGAAACTGGGAAAGGGCAGCAAATCCTCTGGTCACATACTGGCCTGTGGCGCCTCTCTGGGCTTTACACGCACCCTCTACCCCTGGGGCTTCCTCACTCCCTGATGTTTCCCTTGGCTACAGGTGACCTGGACCCGGACCCGGAGTGGGGATGTCCCCTGACATCTTCTGCACCCCAAGGACAGCTGGGTGGCAGCAGGTGGATTGTCCAGGGCAGAGGTATATGCGTGGCATCGACCTCCCATCTTTCTGTCGCTTTGCACCCCTGTAACTTCACTTTTCTGCCAGTGGGGAAGCACCAGCAGCTGCTGAACCCAAGGAGGTGGCAGGCGAGGGGACTGTCCCACGAAACCCTCCCTCTGGTGCCGCAATGGGCTTGTGCCTCTCCAGCTCTGACTCCTCTTTATGTCCTGAGCTGCAGCTCCTGGCCAGCTTCTCTTGCAGAGATGTTTTGGAAAGCAATTGGCTTTGACATCTGGCTGGGGCTTCTCTCTAGTTGGAAAGGCATCAAGACCTGTGCTGAGTGGGGATCTGGGGCTGCTGTGCTGCCCTGGGCACAGCAGTGAGGTCAGTGCTATGGGCATGGGCACTGCTACCCAGGTCACTTTGGGAGCCCACCCAGTGCTTTAGTGGAATGCCACTGGGGTGAGCTGGACCAACAGCAGCTTCTGGCTGAGGTGTGTGTGGTGTTTGGTGGGAAGCAAACTGCTGACCCCGCTGGATCCTCCTGCCCTTGTGAGGACAGTCTGCCTTGGGTTCACTTGCCCTTTCCTGTAGGAGCAAAGCCCGGGGAGTGGAGGAGCAGCCCCCCTTCCTGCAGCACAGGTGAGCACCTTTGGGGAGACAGTGGTTTATGCCCAGGGTGGGGGGTAAAGCTCTTGTGCCGCCCCCCCCTCCCCCTCTGGAAGCCTTCTCTGCCAGCCTGGTTTGGGGAAAAGAGCTGAGCTACAGACCCTGCCCTGCGGCTCTGCATCTGGGGCTCAGGCGGGCTCCAAGCAACCCTCAATGCCATGCAGCCCCCAGCTGTGGGTCTGGTCTGGCAATATTTAGTTCCACAGACACACGTGGGCTTTGGTTCTCTCTTGTCACTCCCATCACTGAAAATGGCTGTTGCCCATGTGCTGCGTTAGTAGCCAGCTCGTGAGTCAGACCTGGTTTTGGGGAATCGCTGCCTGAGGGGGCAAACCCAAACAGCAGGGGCTGTGCCAAGCTTTGGTGCGGGTCCAGCTGGGGCAGTAGTGATGCTGTGCCCACCCCTGCCCCCTTTTCTGGGGCTTCTTGGAGGGGATGATGCGTTGAGGAGCAGGGAGTGCCCTTGGTGGCGCCTCGGGGCAGATACTCCTTTACTCTGGTGTTTGTTCTGCCTCTAAGATTATTCAGGTTACTCACAAGTGCCTCCTGAGCCTTCCCTAAAACATAACCCACAGGATTCTCCAAATAATGGCAAAATGCAATTGTTTTTTTTTTCTCCTGTGAATGTGTCAACTCATTTCTCTTCTGCAAGCTGTACTCGGAGACAGAAGGGTCTGGGAACGCTCCTGAGACCCATCATTAACAAGTCATGGCTCAAATTTGAACAGCTGCTGGGTGTGAGTTGCCTTTGTGGCGACTGTGTGATTTCTCCCTTCCAGTATCGACTGGAGGCACTCAGTGAGTTGAGGCTAAGTGAGTGGGAGCTCGAGACCCTCACCAGTAAGTGACTGCCCCGAGCCCTACTGGGATGGCTCTGGTGGGACGTGCCCCACAGGTTGGAGCTGGGCTCTGTAGCAGCGCTCATTGTCCAGGGCTCATGTGGGTCCTGACCATGGTGTGAGCCTGGGTTTTGGGTGATGACTGATCCCAGGTGCCCACTGCTGGGAACCCTGCGGGGTGACAGTGGGCTGTGCTGGGGCAGCAAGAGAATGCTCACCTCCATGTAGGATTGGTCCCTGCTGCGATACCCTCATGGGGATGGGGAACAAGGGCGACTGGTCCCCAGCAGCACCACCATCCAAGCACCACCTCCAGCATGGTGGGTAAGACACATCATCTCCTGCAGAGCCTGGAGTGGCCAGACTTCCCCCCGAGACACCCACTTGGACCCTTAGGACATGGAGGTTGGGACCCCCTGGCTCTTCCAGGGCCAGATGTGGCTCTGCCAGGTGGCGCTGGTCAGGTGAGTCCTCCCTTGCTGCCGGCTGCTTGCCAGCGCCCCTTCCCCAGCAGATGGGGTCCTTGGGGCTCGGGGAGCAGTCCCCAGCAGTGTCCCCCCCACTGGGACCCTCAGATTATCAGGACAGGAATGGACCCTCGTACGGTTTTAATTTTCTTGGGGTTTTCCCTCATTAAATGCCCAGGAAAATAGTCAGAGATCCCTTCTTGTTGGTGTTTTCTTCCTCTAGAAGTTTGAGGACAAATCTTGGTGCAGCCATTTAAAGAAAAAAACCCACTGGATAATCTTTCCTCTTTTGTTAAATTTTTTTCAATATTAGCAGAACATTTATTTGCATGACAGTTCCCATTTAGCTTTTGACAAGCTCTATAGCTGGTCAATTTATTTTACTTTTTAAGTGAAATGATGAATAAAGAAAAAATGTTAGTTTCTGTTGCCAGCACTACATAAGCATTTGCCTTTGTTGAATAATTATTATTTATGACTCCTTTAATGGTTGTACAGCACAATTTTGTGGCGTTGGATTCTGTCCCGTTAGGAACAGAGTTTTATCGCTGAATTTTGATGCAGGAAGAGTGCATGTGCATAATGTGAGATACCCAACATCCCTGGGCAGCTCTCTGCACGAATAACCTCCTGCTTTCGGGGCTGCCACAGATGCCACCGCCCGTCCAAGTGCAGGGAGGGCCATGGGGCAGGTCGGGTAAGGAGCCAGGGCACCTGCACTGGGCAGCCTGTGCTCCTTGTTCCTCAAAATTTGGGCTTCATTTGCAAAATCACCAGGCGTGTTATCTCGTTATGAGGGTTGGAAGCCTGAGGGAAGGTCTGATTCACTCCCCCTTTGCTGCCCAGTACCTCAGTCCCCCTCAGGTTTATCCAGCCCCGGCTGATGCTCCCGGCTCCCGCAGAGGATGCTCCAGGGGGCTGGCAGAATCCTGCCTGGGGAGCAGAGATGTCTCACCCCATCCTCAACAGGCAGCTGGCATCCAGTGGTGGTGAGAGGAAAAGGAGAGTTTGCTCCCATACTGGTGAAATGCAGTCAGAGCTCAGGCATGGAACATGGGAAGCTGGTTGCAGGGTATGCTTGGGTCTGCGTTTGGGGTCTCTGAATGGCAGAGGAGGCTTAACCCAGGGGTGAAAGTGCAGCTACAAATCTGGCCTCCTCTCTCCACTTGTTCTGCTGCACGGATATGCCCAAAGGCAGCCCAAAGGTTTATTGTTACTGCACTAAAATTGCCCCTTAATCAAAGTTAATCTGATTTCATATGAATAGTAAATAAAAGTCTACTACCAATTGTGTTAATAAACAACAGTGGAGAAACATATGTGTAAAAATAAAAGACATTTCAGCCTAGATCGTGTGTCCAGTTTGCATCACTACTTAGTCTGGCTGGAACACCCAATTAATCCAGGGTCCCAATTTATGAGCTATTTTGTAAATTTGACACATATGCACTTGTCATATGCCTTACTCTGTGAGCCAAAGTTGGTAATTACTCTCATAACATACATAAAAGCTTTATTTATAAAATCTGTCATTTTTTTCCTGCCAGTCACCCTCTCTTTTACCCGCTCAGTGTGTTTGCAGAGGAGGTGAGTGACGTGCCAGGGGTCACGGCAGGGACCGGAGCAGCAGAAGCACTGACAGCTCTGCTCAGGTACCGGTTGCAGAAGGTAGGATGGGCTCCTCTGTGTCCCCTATTACTGCCACTCCGCTCCCACCCTGCCCCTTCCCTCAGCCCACCCACCGGGGACCTCAATGGAAACCAGTCACCCCAGTCCCCCTGGCCTGGTAGAGGTTGTCAGCTGAGGATCTTCCTGTAGGAGGAAAATATTGGAAAGCTGATGGGGCAAAAAAAGCCCTTAATCCATTTTTTTTGAGTTAAAATGACTCCACCTGCTGGCTGGGGTCACAGTCCGGGGCTGGTCCATGCTCTACGTGCCTCTGGGCTGTTCTTTGTTTTCTGCTGTCAAGATCCCCCAGCAGGTAGAGCAGTAACAGCAGCAGTTTTATTCTCCAGGAAAAGTTGATCAGAAATAGCCTCTGGTTTTTAACTGAACTTTCATTTTAACATCTACTGTTCATTCTGTGAGGCCCACCCTCCGGATTCAGAATCCAGACTGATAGCCCAAACTCATCCAAGAAGCTCTTAAGCTTTTGGAAAATCATAATTTTTTTGGTTCTTTTGCTTTCCATATTTTTTACCTTTTTTTTTGCAAGACTGCTGCTCTTCCCAACGTCTCTGCCAGATTGGAGAATGCTTTGGGTTTTCCAATGAAAGCAGATTCTCTCGGATCTTCAGGAGCTGGGGCAGCGAAGAGCCTTTGAGTCTCTGGAGGTCCATGTTCCACCTCCCATCCTGGGTCTTGGTGGGCTCTGCTCGACTCAGAGACCAGGCAGGGCGTGGTGGGATGGGGCTGGAAGGAGCAAACGAGCTCCAGAGCTGCTCCGAGGTCTGGTTCCTGCAGTGCACAGATGGGGCAGGTCAACAGCCAGCACAGTCTGGAGAAAATTATTACCACCCTCTGGTTTTTCCAAACATGAAACTTAACAGGCTTGAAAAACATCTTTAAACTACAAAAAAAAAAGAAAAAAGAAAAAAACAAGGCACTGTTCTAAAACTGTTTTGTTTATGTGGCTCCATTAAGTTTAAAATAACAGAGATGGTATCATGCATAATCATGGCAGTCATTTTAAAGCATGACTCCACTGGGGCTAATGATGGCTTGAAGAGCCTTAATGAATCAGCTGTTAAGGGCTGCTAACAGGCTGCCCTGCTGCAGCCAGTGCTCCCTGCACAGGCGTATGCCTCCTGCGTCTGTGAGCCTTCAAAACAACTCTCTCCTTCCTACCCATGTGTGGGGAAATTGTGATTATCCTTAACTGGATGTACAAATACATTCTTTGACTAGTTCTGCATTTACAGACAGATTTAAGGGTGGCATTAATCATTTCCTTTTTTCCCCAGCAAATAGGATCTACCCCTTGAGTCGTGGCCGGGAGGGAAGACCCATGTGCTGTCGTTGCCTCCTGCCCTGCTGACACACACCCATGGCCTGAGATAAATCACCCACTGCCCCCCTGGCCTCAGCAAGTGGACAGGGATTAAAATCCTCTTTAAAATCCTTCCTCTTGTACCCGAAAAAGCTCCAACACTTCAAAGAGCTGGTGATTGAGCTGGTGAGCAGCACAGAAAGAAGTTCAGAGCTGTTGTTTGGATTCTTGGATGTTACTGCAGGGCTTGGGAGCTCTGCTGGGATCCCTAATGGGGGCCTGAGAGGGGATTTATTGCCTTTGGTCCAGCAGAAACAAAGGCTTAGAAGAGAAGTTTTAGTCCCTGGGGTAGTCTTGTCCGTGGCGTATGGAGGGAGCTTCAATGGGTTCTCTGGGGCAAAGGATGGTCCAGGGTCACACAAGAAGCCAGCAGTGGGGACACAGTGGCTGATCCTCTGCCTGGGACCAGCTCCAGCCCTGACCTGGAGCCCCGGCAGCCAGGGAAACCTCGGCAGTGGCCCAGCTGCCTTTGCTGGGGCCAGTGATGGCCAGGGCTGCTGGCCATGGGATGCTCTGGCTTTTCCTGTCAGGGAGCTCCAGTGCCAGGGAGAACAGATGGGGCTGCAAAAGATCTGAGCTCAGGAGGTTTAGCTAAAAGCCATTACCTGCCCTGCTGGGTGCTTCCTGAGCATTTTCCTCGTTTTGTACAAAATGCCTTCAATTACCCTCTGTGAGGACCTTAATTTTTCAAAACACCATCTCAGTCCATCCTGAGAGAGTGGAAATTCCCAAGCTGTGCCCATCATGCTGGTGGGACTCCTAAGGGGCATGGGGGCTCCAGCGCTGCGCTGCCCCAGACAATCACAGCTCTGCCAGATGAGACCTTCAGCTCCTTTGGAGGCCACCATCAGCCACCAACCGTGCCCATGCCCCACACGTAATAGAGCCAAATGGGTCACTAATGGGAGCCAGGGCTTTGGAAAGGCAATATAAGCCCTCTCTGCAGCCAGGACTTAGCACCTGAGGGAGGCTCTGACAACTGTAAGGCAAGGTGACCACCATGAAGGTCTGGTTTCAGGAATACTTACACCAGAATCGTCCATGGTTGTTGCATATACGAGGTTATTAAGAAGCTAATGCAGGAGTGCACAAAGGTCAGGCAGGTGTAGCTATTGTCCTCGGAAACCAGGGAGCATCCAAGCACTTCTGGGCTTTTAGGAAGGGCTTAGAGACAGCTCACAACTAGCCTTGGGTCGCTCAGTTGTTTCCCCTCTCTCTTGCAGGAAGAGCAACATCTTTGAATTTGTTTCAGAGCATCATCACAACTTCCCAGAAAAGCTGCTCAGCAAAGTCCATGGAGAGAATATATATTTAAAGATGAAAATGTGGTGGTGAGTGGGGCTCTGGGAGGTGGAGGAGGATCCCTCCCTGTGTGGCTGTGAACAAGGTGGGTTGTGAAATGACTCCAGCTGCTCTGGACACAGGGGTAACCCTCTCCTGCAGCAGAACTGCCAGGTTCCTATTCACAGAATGCAGCTTTCCCCATTTCTAGTCAGGAGAAATGTAGGGATTAAGACATCCAGCAAAGTGGTCCAGCAGCCGCTGGCAGGTCACGACTTCTCTCTTCCCTGCAGGGATATTGGGGTTGGGAAGCTTTTGGGCTGGAAGGGAAGTGCTTTGGCAGGAGTAGGTGCACACAGGAGACTTTTGTGGTCTGACAGTGTGGCACCAAGGAGCCACTGGCTTCCAGCCATTGCTCCTCAGGAGGGCAGAGCATCCTCAGCTTCCCCTGAGGAACTGAGGGTTGTTGGGTTTTCTGCCTGACGAAGCGTGACCAAGTCCTGCTGCAGCAGTTGGTGGCCGTTGCCAGAAATCCCACCCCAGAGTCATTCTCCCCAGCTCTGCAGCAGTAGCAGGGGACATCCAGCAGCACTTCTGTCCCTGGGGCAAATGCTGCTGCCAGCAGAGGAGCTGGGAGCTCATCCTGCCTGCAGGAGCTGGTCCAGGAGCTCTGGAGTCAGGATCCAGCCAGAGATGTTGCTGGCTGGGGTTGCTGGCTGGGCTGCCCTGGGGACGTGCAGGGCCATTAAACAAGGTGTTCATCAATGCTGGACATCTATTCTCCTCCAGCTTCCTCCCAGAGAGAGTCTGGCTCCATCTACCTGCAGAAATCTGGGGCAAACCAGTGTGAAAACAGCTGAAGCGCAGTGCCCTCCTACAGCCAAAGCCATGTCTGTGTTGCTCAGCCTCAGCTTGATTTATTATTTTTTTTAATGTGACTGCAAATAGGAGGGGATTTAACTGTGCCTTTTTATTATTTATTAGTTGTTTTGCGGCCACTTGTAGAAACTGTAGTCCATGTACCAGGGCTGGGAGATGGCACAGACCAGCCGTCCCCCTGAGAGCTGTTACTCGGTGTCACACATCTGTGGCAAAGACTTTGCATCTGGTGCCACAGAATCCCTTTGGGATTTGCATGATGCTCTGGCATCTGAGTCACTCTCCAACAAACGCTTTAGATCTCAAGTTCTGCAAGCACTAAAACCAGTGGGGCCTCTTGTGTAAACAGCTCTCACTCCTGGCCATGCAGGGAGTTACTGCCTGCAATGACTGGCTCTGCTCTGCCCACAAGCCCAGTATTTCTTCTGTAAATCATCCTCATGTTGGGGGGGGTGTGTGGGGGGAGGGGGAACAGAAAAGCATTGAAAAAAGCCCTTTCAGATTTAACAGGGCTGCTGGAAGGTGGTGGGAGTGGATCCTGTTGGGACACGGTCACCCAGCGCTGGTTTTAACCAAACCTGGCAGCCTGGGAACGGCAGTCCTGCTCTGTGAGCAGCACCAGCCTCTCTCCAGAGAGGCATGATCCCTATTTTGGACACTTTTACATTCTGCTGGGGCAGGGTGGACATGCCTGGAGACTCTGAGCTTAGCGTTTACTCTCTGTATTTCCACTCTACGCCCAGGTCTTTCTTTGCCTGTGCTGGTACCAGCTGGAATGAGTGGGTGCCAGACAAATAGGGTGTCTGGGGGGTGGCTGGGTTGGTTTCTTGCAGGTCTACCCCATCGTTGACTCTCCCAACCCCCAGATCTCCCTGGCCTCACAGTGAGCCATTGCAGAGCACAGCATGGCACTTGCCTCGTCCTCCCACGTCCTCTGGCAGGTAAGGGGGGGCTTTGGTGGGGGGTGGTGTCAGCTAAAGATGATTAATTAGTGAGCTTCTTTAGGCACAATAAGATGTTGAGAATGGTAACTGGCTTCATCTTTTATTTAGGGGTGATCTTTAGCAAATGAAAAAGAAATCTAATTATCAAAGAAATCTTAATTACCAAGTGAAATACCAGGGAAATAACTTTTCAGACATGTATTGAGAGATGGAGGTGACTGTGGTTATTATTGTTCCTTTTACCTCTACAAAGTCCTGGCAAACGTTATTTATTACCACTGTTTTTACCTTAGAAGCTAATTTTGAATAAACATTAGGATTCCACTCTATCAGATTCTGGCTAGAGTGTTGTGATCTCTGTTGCTGCTGTTATAAATGTGATTGCAAATGTGAAAGTTTAGCTAGAACAGACTGTCTTTTCACCACAGGAAAGAGGAGGTTTCACATTAAAAGCGCAAGTAAACTGAGAGACCAAAATAAACTTAAGGGGGGAGAGGGTTTGATTTTTCCATGTGGTCTGTCAAACTCCACTCTTTGGCAAATTCCTGTCTTCCAACTTGATTCCAGCCTGTAATTTCCACTTCTCAGCCTCAGAGG
This sequence comes from Jacana jacana, assembly GCA_013400555.1. Classification (NCBI taxonomy): domain Eukaryota; kingdom Metazoa; phylum Chordata; class Aves; order Charadriiformes; family Jacanidae; genus Jacana; species Jacana jacana. The sequence continues at coordinate 539,559 of VZTM01017264.1, read as the reverse complement.
CAGTTTGGTCGGTGTGCACCAGCCAAGGCACCCTCTGGCTGTTTGGGGAAGGAGGTGCTGTACCAATACAAAAGCTGTTCTCTAAGACTAAAGGGCTCTTGCCCTGTGGGCTGCCCTGGGTGGCTGCAGGGGTGGGGAGAGCAGGAGGTTGGGGGGTGGATGTGGGGTCACCCCTGTGCCCGTGGAGGGGAAGAGCTCTGTCCCCGGGGACAGGACCTGCTCCCGGGCCTCATCCAGGTGAGGGAGAACCAGATGCTTCTTTATCACCAGTCTCACAACTTTTATCCCAGAACAGCTCGGTGGAGAACCTCAGCTTGGGGTGGGTTTAAGGCCGATTTAAGCGCAAACACTTGTATTTGCAGATTAGTGCTTAAGGAGAGGAAGCCAAACAGGCCCTAAACATTTCAGAAATGTGCAAGCAAACAGAAAAGACACCAACACTCATATTTAAAGTCAAACCAAACAACCCTCCTCTCTTCCCTCATGATTTTTCACATAGTTCTTGTGCTGTTTGGGGCCTAACGGGGGAGGTTTGCATGAGTGGTACCGACAGCCCCCACCTGCCCCAGCGCAGAGCGGTGCTCCCCTGCCTCGGTGTGGGGAGCCGAGGGGCTTTGCAGCCTTTAGAAAGGACTGTTCAATCTTTAAAAAGCCCCAAGGATAGATGCTTTTTTTTTTATTTTTAGGCAAACCCTTTACTTCAGAGTTCAAGTTTCCAGGGCATGAAGGAGGTAAGGGCAAGCTTCCTCAGACAGCACTGCAGGATGCAAAGTTGTTACTTCCCATACACACACACACATATATAGATATATATGTACACATGCAAGTGTGTGTGTGTACTTACAAGCAGGTATATATGCATTTTCTACAGCCTGGTGCGTGGAGCAGGCCAGCAGGGCACATAAATCAAGCAGGCTGCCTGCCTGGCAGTGACAGATTGTTTTCAGCAGATGCATCTACTGCGGTTTTAGCCTGACCTTCCCCGGGTTAAACAAGTCCCTGACCTGTGTCAGGCTGAAAAATGACCCGAGGAGCTGATCCTGCACTTCAGCCCACTGGGTGGCCCATGCAGCGCAGGGCAGTGGGTGCTAGTGTTGAGGTCCCCTGGAAAGAACTGCAGGACCTGTCAGCTGTGATCGTGCGGGAGAGTCACTGAGGTCTCTGCAGCCACAGCCAGGGCTTGGTTTTGACACATTTGAAGGGTTAAACCTGGGTGAGAGCTGAGCTGCAGAACTCTCTGTCCCTCACAGCTCCTGCAGCCCCAGAGCCTGTTCAGCCTGGGCAACAAAACCCCTGGGGAGACCTAAACTGCTGCCCATCAGCGTGGAAGCGTAGGTGCATACACAGGAGGTGAATTGTTGAGAAAAGAGCTGGAACTGGCTGCCATGGGTTAGCAGGGGAGAAGGGAGATGAGGGAGGCATAGGGATGCTCAGCCTCTGGGACGCTGTAGGGTTGGGACCAGGAGAGTGGGCAGCAGCAGGGCTGACTCCCCAGGGAAACTGTTCCAGCCTACCAAGACTGGGCTAGCAGTGAAATGCAACCAGTAGCCACCCCCAGGGAGGGTCCCATCCTCTGCAGGGGCTGGACCTGAGGCTGATGGAGAACACCTTGCCCTTCGAGAGGACCACACAGCACCATCGGGGTGCAGAGTAAAGAGAGGAGAGTGTTTTTAATTCTGAGCCACCAACAGAGAGGGACCAGACAGTTTGGATAAGCTTTAGAAGCAATCCAAATAGCCTAAATAATCATTGGGCCAGATTTCTCCTGGACAGAGCAGTTGCTAGTGGTTGTTCAGAAACAAATACAGCCCCCGCTTCTCTCTCACCAAGTTATTCTTGAAGCACAAGATAAACTTTGTCCTCTGCTGCTGCCAGGGTGGGGAGGGCCAGGCAGTGGTCTCCTGACACAGAGCACCCTCATCCCACCCTGGCAGAGGACGTGGTGGGACGTCCTCTGTCTGCAATCCCCCTGCCCCAAACTGTCCCTGTCCCCCTGAGGGACACAGGATGGACCTTGGGGCTTGCTGATTTCTCATCAGTGCTCAAACTTGCCCGTGTCCCCGTGCTTGGGGAAACACCGTGGCCACCAATGTCTCACCTGGGCGTGTGTGTGTGTGTGATGGTGGGAGCAGCCAGGGGCTGTGGGGCTGCCAGCTGGTCCCTCACCAAGGTGCAGGGTGACTGTCCCCGTGCCAAACCCTTAACCAGCTGAGGTGGGATGAGCATCCCTGGATGAAGGCACACGTGGGAACGAGGGACTGACACCCAAGGCCAGCTGCCACCTCCCTCCAGTGACAGCCCTAGGGTGGGAGTCCTGCCATTCCTGGCATTTTTTTAATAGAACGTCAACTATATTTAGATCAAAAATAAATACATTCTTGGCTTGCGTGCACTTCTCAATGCCTGATGAATGAGCAGGACCTCTTTCACAGGAAGCTACAAAATTCCTGGGTGATGGGTTGCCTCTGTTGGGGTGACGGGAAACAGAGCTCCCGCTGCCAGCCTGCGCTCAGCTCCTCACCGGTGAGAGGACTGGTCACCACTGTTATTAAGAACTGCACCACCATGTTGTTATTAGTGCTGCATGGGAATGAGGAGAGAAACTCCATGATTCTGACACCCTTATCCTTAGGCTTTTTAAGGCCCTGCTGGGTGTGAGCAAGAGGTACCCCTGGCTGGACCTTGGAGATGCTGCTTGGGGACAGCACCTGAGCGTGGCCGTCTTCTGCCATGCTTTCCCCTCGTTTCCCAGCACCATAAGGGATGTTTGGGAGCCTTGGCTAGTTTCTGAATTTGTCTTTACAGACTTGTTGCCCAGGAATTCATCCCCGTGCAGCTCCCTGTGGTCCCAACTGCCATGGACACAGGCTACAGCTCCAGCACAATGGAGTTTGCTCCAATTGAGGGTTATTTCAGTCGCTGCAGGACGTGTCTGGGAAACCTCCCGGGGGACCTCCCATCTGCACTGAAAGGAACAAANCACCTCGATATCTCTCTTGTGCTGAGGTGCCCAGAACTGGACACAATACTCAAGGTGTGGCCTCACCAGTGCTGAGTACAGGGGGACAATCACCTCCCTACTTCTGCTGGTCACACTATTCTTTATGCAAGCCAGGATGCCATTGGCCTTCTTGGCCACCTGGGCACACTGCTGGCTCATGTTTAGCCTCCTGTCGACCAGCACCCCCAGGTCCTTTTCTGCCAGGCAGCTCTCCAGCCACACTGCCCCCAGCCTGTAGCGATGCATGGGGTTGTTGTGGCCCAAACACCCCACCAACACCCTTAACCCCATAGCCTTTAAGGGTGCATACAACAGGTTAGATCTCTTGATACAACATCCTTGAAATGCAGTGTCTTCCAATAAATATGATAAATTGCTCATGGCAGCCGAGCTTTCGGCTCAGCCTCTGTGGTTGTTGGTGGCAGGAGAGCACAGAATCACAGAGAATGGGAGTTAGATGGGTGCTTGGTGGGTCTGGTTGGGCTCCCCCCAGAACCCCCTCCCTCCAGCCCCTCTCCACTGCTCCATCCTCCCCCAGGGATAACCCAAACATCTCCTCTGTGCCAGGAGGTGCAAGCCTTGCACCAAAGCCTACCAGCTTCCCGCCCACTCCCCTGTCCTGCTCAGGTCCCCTGAGGCCACCAGTGCCTCCTCCAGCCATGAGAGCAGCAGGGTGGGAAGGAGCTGTGTCCTCCCCTTCCCCACTTCTCCAACCCAGTTTCGCTTCCCTTCTGTGTTTTTGCTTCTAGCACCTTTAAAATAACATCTTTTTCCTCTCTGCCAGAGCAGGTTCATTGCTTTACATTGAAAAGCCAGCAGCATGCTGAAGAGACTCTTCAAAAAACAATATCCTCCCAGGGAAAAAGGAAAATATCCTCCCTGCATTGATCTGTCCATCCATCTCCGCTCTGAGATTCTTCACACACTGACCTGACACAACCTGCTCTCGTGGAGGAAACTGCTCGAAATCCGGCTGCTTTTTCTCACGTCTTTCTGGGTCTTGGAGGGTTTTTTTCCAGCGTCTGAGGCTGCACCGGGCGCCGCGCTCTCAACATGGTAATATCATATCTGTGTTTTGCGCTTGTTAATCATCAGTCAAACTCCCATTTTAGGACATATTTTGACTAAAAGGCCGCCTTATTTGGCTTTTTCCTCTCTGCAATTCCGGTGACATCACCCTCCAAGCAGTTGATTCAAACAGCTATGGCCCCAGTGAGTCCCTGCGCTGCAGGACAAGGACAAGGTGTTGGGGGTACGTGGGGGTGTGGGACCAGTGTCCCCTCCCGGCAGGGAACTGGGGATGTCTGTGAGCCCAGAGCCGTTCTGAGCAGCTGTGGGGTCTGGGTTTGAAGGGAACTTTAAGCCTTCCTTCAGCTCGCAGGGATTGGGATGCTCTGCTGGTGGCACATGGAGAGGGACTCAAATCCTGACTGGGCAGCTGGGGGGGGATTAAATGAAAATTGACCCTCAGCCACCCTCTGAGCCCCCTCTTACACATATTGCCATCAGACACGGTGTGTTCCAGCGCACACATGGAGATGGTGGCACCACACGGTTACCACTTCTGGCAGGAGAGCCAGCAGCTCGGTGTCCCCAGCATCCCCTGGCAATGGAGGGTCCCTCCAGCTCCATGGGCAGCAGCCAGGCAGGATTTTTTTATCCACCTGGGTAGCTTTCCTCTCCCTGCCTGCCCTGTGGCTCTGCTGAGCTGGCAGTAATAGTTACTGGTGACGAGATCAAGTAAATTGGTGGCAGCTCTGCAGCAAATGAGAGGTGCGTTTTCCCCCAGTACAAACCAGACCTCTTCTGCCCTGGGATTAACAATAAACCAGCTTCACAGCTCACGTGAAGGTTTCTGTTCTGAACCCTGCTCCCCCCAAACTCCAGTATCCCTGGAATAATCCACATGTATGATGTCAGAGCGATTCCAGCCCCATCAGATCACCCACTGGGGTTTTCTTTGTCCCACTCACTCAGCACAGTAGCCCGTGACCACTTGGCAGCTGGTTCTTGCTGGCAGCCTGTCCAGTGCTGGGCAGGGCACAGCTGGGATGGCACAGGGCAACCGGCTTTATTTTCTTGGGAAGCCTTGGGACAACCAGCTTTATATCCTTACTCTGGAACTTTCTTCTTATCATGTCAGAATTCACAGCCCAACGCTGTAAATCTCCTTTTGGCTGAAACCCCACAAGAAAAAAATAACAAAACAACAACCAACCAAAAAATCCGGTGCCAAGAGCTAATTAGAAATAAAAAGATTCATTTTGAAAAATGGGATGAAGTTGGGTATTTCTGGGTGAGGGCTATTTCCCAGTTGCATAAACCCAAACAAAACAAAACTCGTACATAAATGACTCCTAAGAGATAAACCAATTTATTTCGCTACATTTAAGAATTAATCTGAGTCACTTTATTACAAGGAGTGCCTCTGCCAGCTCATGCTGCTGGTTTTCCCAGCAATAAAGTGCCCAAGGACTGTTTAGTTTGGGATGCCCATCGCCACCAGCTGGGACCAGGCAGCCAGGCCATGGTCCCACAGCGCCCGTCCCTCATGGAGGCTCCATCACTCCCACCTCAGGACACCCTGTTTTCCATTACTTGTGGGTGATGTGATACCTCAGGAAGCCATCCCGGGAGGAAAAGGAATGGGACAACCTTGGGGTCAGCTTGTGGATGGGGATGTGGGAGCTGCTGGAGGTGGTAGTGCCTTGCTGGCCCTGCCACCAGGACACAGATGTGACCCTGCCGGGGAGACAGCAAAGAAGATCACGTACATTTTCTAGTTGAAGCTGCTCTGGTTATTTATAACGAGAACCTAGATGGGGAAATACATTAAAAAAATAACAATCCATATTTGAGGCCATATTCATGAAGCAGCAGCAAGAATTGCAGAAATCCCTTTGGTAACCCCATGGGTGTAGGAGTCCCCTTGACTTGTTGCCTCTGTTTTTGGCGGGGCAGGGCTCAGATGGAGAAGCTATCAGCCAGCCCCATCAGCCAGCTCTGCTCCTCCTGCCACCACAAACAAGGAAATACCTCTCCCACGCACGCATGGGAAGGAAAAAAAAGCCCTTACAAGTGAAGGCGAGAGTCAGCGCAGGAAATGCACTGTTTTACCAAAATACCTGGGGTTCCTGGGGAGCACGGGTTGCCCGGGGCTGGAGGGGGGTAAGGGGGGACAGGGGCATCCTCTGCGGAGCCTCGGAGACCACCCGGCTTCTTCTGTCACATCTGCCAAAGCGGAGGGAAGCAACAGCAAACCCAAACCTTTAATGTTGTGCAAGGAACACTAATTGGATGCATTCTGTAACCTACTGAAATGCAACCTTATCGGGGTTTTTTTTTTCCCTTTTCTTCTCTTTCCCCTCCCACTCCTGGCAGTTACTGGCTCCCACAGACAGAGGACACATTTATTCGCCTGAGCTGGGGCTGGGAGCTCCTACAATCTTATCCTTGTCAAAGCAGCGCCTGGCAGGGACGGGATGTTATCTTCTGCTCCCTGCTGGTTTTCCTGCTTCAGGGCTGCCCTGGCAATAGAGGAGTAATTAGCAACTGGGCAGCAGCTCAAGAGAGGGGTGTGACTGTCTGTGCAGCTCCTTGTTTCCCCAGACAAACAAGTGCTTCTAACTCGGTATTTCTTGCAGGTTTTGCATTCAAAATTGCTACGAATTGGTTACAGGGCTTGCTATCTTAAAGGGGTAAGTTTTTAAGGGCAAGAAAATACATTAATTGGTTCAGGCAGGAAGAACATATGAAATAAATTGAATTTCATTTTTGGGATTAAAGGGGAAAATCTAGGGAGGCGCCAAGACAAATTTGAGACAACATGAGGGCTGCAGTTAACTGAAGTGTTTCAACCACTTTTTCTTTTTTGTTTTCTTTTCTTTTTTTTCCTTAACCTTTTGAAATTTGTTTTCCCGGAACGGGGATCTCTCGCAGAGCTGTGATTTGGGCTGACACGCATCACTCTGCATTTGATCCTCCTAAACTAACCGGAATTCTGCATTCGGCTGCAGCCAAAGGCACTGCCAGGATACACAGATTGCTCTCAGTGTTTGATTTTTACAGGTTTGGTTGGGTTTGGGGATTTTTTTGCTTTTTTGGTTTTTTCCTGCTCGTTCTCTCCCTCCACAGTTCTCTGCTGGCTTTTTCCCTGCCTGGCAGAGGGACACAGACCACGCTCTGGTGACCGACCCGGCTCCCGGGGTAGGGATGGAGGATGCTGCAGGGGCTGTGGGGACACCCAGGACACTGCCAGCCCCTGGGGTGCTGCTGCTGCTTGCCCAGGGGGGAGCTCCTGGGAGCACCCACAGACCTTGGAACTGCTGGGACTTCTGTGCCTTTGGTCCGGCAATCACAGTTCCTGATTCTTTGCTTCTGTTTGGTTTGAATTCACGGGAAAACAGTATAGCCCAGATGGGAGGGCTCCAGCCTTGATTCCATAGCCTCGTGTGGTGTGGGGAGGATGGATCCGAACCCCTCGGGGCTGCAGACTGTCAGACATGGGTCATGGTAGCAGCAGCCCCTGCTCCGGGTCCTTCCATCGCTCCTCTGCCCCCAACAGCTCCCACCTCAGCTCCCACCGGAGCCCAGTATGACTCCAGTGATGGTCCCCCACCGCATTCAGATGCAGCTTGTGCACTTGCTGATGTTACTGGGGAAAGATTTACGAGCTGTATGAAATAACAATAAAAAATTCTATTTTATTCTAAGCCACTTGGAGGAAAATAACTCCTTTCTGCACTAAAGCAAACACAACAAAGGAAACAGTGGCGTCTCGTTCATCCTCAGGCACAGGGTATAACAGCATTCCTATAAAGTCTGTGCAAAACAAGGGACCTGCCCCCGGAGCAGGCCTTGGCAGGTTGAAAATTCTGTTTTATGCAGTAAATCATTAAAAAAAAAAAAATAAATAAAGATTCTTTCATCTCTATTGCTGACATTTGCTCAGCAGACATTAAAAACTGCAGTTAAAAATAAGCAAGCTGGAATCCAGCTGGAAGTTACCTGAAGCCCTGGAACTGCCCTGGACGGTTGTGCGGTTGCAGGGCTGTGTCTTCTGAAGGGTGTAGGAGCAGCAACTGCCCCGAGTGCTTGAGGGTGAGTGAAATGCAAAGCTTTGCCTGTAAACAGGGATGGGGGGCTCTGGGACACAGGAAGGGAGCTTAAATCAATCCATGTTTCAGCCATGCAAAGAGAAGCAGCAGCGTTGCCGTGCTGGGTTACAGGAGAAGGTGTCATGAGCAAACACCAAGTACAACCCTACACCTCCGGTGAAGGGCAGGAGGAAGTGAGAGGACATTGGGGAGATCTTCCAGCATCACCCCTGTAACGTGGAGATTCGAGCCAAAGGCAGACAAGACCCTGGGGGCTTCCTGTGTCCCTGTGGAGACCCACAGGAGACCTGGGACCATCGTAGGTAGATGCAGAACTTGTGTTGGCCCTTTGAGCAGACACAGGCACCCAAGGAGCCATCAGAACTTGAGATTTTTTGGGATTTGGGCAGAAGCTGCAGGAAAAGGATTATCAAGCCTTGGAGGCCTGGGATCCTTTGGCTGCCCTGGGAGGTGGTTGAGGAACCATCCCTGGAGGGATTTAAAAGACAGGTTGACACAGTGCTCAGTGACATGGGTTAGTGATGGGTTGCTGTTTTTGATCAGAGCTAGGTTGATAGTTGGACTGGATGATCTTAAAGGTTCCTTACAACTCAGACAATTCTATGATTCTAAAGCTCTTTGCAGCTCTCTCGTGTGTATTTTTGCTAAAAGCAGCCAAAACAAGAAGGCGACTAAAAATCCCACACTGGAGCTCTGGTGTTCCTGCAGACACCCTGCTCTCTGGGCTCTCTACCGCCAGGCATGAGCTGCAGGACCGAGCTGTGGGCTCATGCCATCAGCACGGGGTACCGAGAGGCTCCTTGCCCAAGGCCACAGTCAGCCCTTTGAAAATGCACTTTATCAGAGGCCTGAAACGCCGCAGCGGCTTCCTGTTGCAACCCAGTGCATCTGGTTTGGGTTTTCGGGTTGATCCCTTGATCCCCGCCACGAGGGGCTGGTGCTTTGCCAGCCCATTGTTTCTGCTCTGGAAACAGATGGTTCAGGCTAAATAGTAGTTTGCGTTCAAACCCGGTCCAAACTATTTAACAGCAACCTGCTGGCCAGATGGGTTTTGAGAGGTCTGTCCCCCTGCCACCTGAGCACCCTGCCCTGTCCCTGGGGTGGTGGCCGCACCGTGGAGCTGGGGACCAGGCACAGGCCCACTCCAGCAGGTCCCATCCCACCCCTGGTCTGAAATCCATAAAGCCATCCATTTCTGTGCTAGCAACTGTTTCATTTCCCAGCCCTTCACTTACCTCTGCCTGGAGCTTTATTCCCAAACTAAGTGAAATCAAGAAGTAAAGGGGATTTGAGAACTTAATTCTGCTGGAGAGCTTACTCTTTCCTGGAAGAGGATAAATAGATTAATGCCCACTTTCATGGCAACATTTCTAAGGCACATTTTTGGTGGCTGGGAAACCACGTAGAACAGCTACTTCAGGGGAGACACAATTATCCTGATACAACATTTTCATCAAGATGGGCCAGAACTCAACATCAGAGCTTGCAGCAGCTGTTGATATTTCAAAATTTGATTTAAAATGATTAAAACAAAAAGAAGAAGAAAACCTTTTTTTTTCCCCCCCCAGGCAACAGCATCTGTAGGAAAACTCTTGAGTAATCCCAGCTCTCTCTAGGTGACAGATCCTGGGGCAAACTTCCTGGTGCTGTAAATAGATACTCTGTACTTTGCCATGCGGAGCGTTGACTGCCGTCTCCCTCTCTCCGGGGCTTGCCACAGCCCTGGCTCTTTCTCCAGGCTGTTATTCAGCCTCCAAACCCTGCTGCCAAAATTCCTCACTGCGGGCAGCCTGGGCCAGGCTTTCCCTGTGGCGGCTGCGCTGGCTGCAGCGTGGTTCCACGACCCCAGTGAGCTTAATCAAAGGGTGCTTTCATGCTCCTTCACAGCACAGAGGTAAGTCACAGGAGGGACTACTGACGACAACCAGAAATCTGATGCAAAAACTGTAAGTGCTGTGCCTTGCTGAAGGGTTTAGCGCCAGAGCAGAGGGGGGGGTTGTGGAAATATATATATATATATAAAAGGAAAGAAAGGTTTCCTCTTGAAGATTTAAGAGTAGGTTGCAGCCCCAGCTAGCTCACTTACATCCAACCTGCCCATAGGGTAGGAAAGAGAAAAGGACAGAATTTCTGGAAAAAGTAAACCAAAACCAAACCAAATTGGGCCTCTGATGCCGTCAGCTGCACCCCGCTCCTGCCGAGGGGAAAAGGCACTGCCCGTGATGCTGGGACAGAGGTTCCTCTGTAAGAGCAGCACTTTTTTCCAACCCTAAACAAATGTCTGTGCCACAATACCATGGGCTGGGCACTTTAAGTGCCACCCGGCAGGGAAGGGCAGGGCCAGCACTTGGAGGCTGTGGGCTCCATCCCAGCCAGACCCAGCACGATGGAGACCGGGAGAAAACTGGTGGGAGCTGGGGAGGTTGGCACACCATGGGCTGGCATGGAGGGGCGTGGGGCGTTTGCCATACTTGGTGGAAAGCATGTACCGTCTGTTGAACTTTTATGGCTTAAGTACTGTGCCCGACAGTCAAGTAAATTCTTGCATTTTCTAGACAAGGCAGAAAAATGCCATTTCCTTGCTGGTTGCTTTCAGCTGTAAACACTAGGATTTGATTTGTCTAAACTTTTGTCCTTTTGAGGGAAAAAAAAAGAAAAGAAATTCTTAAAGCGTAAGAAATTTGTAACTCCTTCATTTTGTTTGCTCTAAAACAATTCAAAAGGCTCTCAAATTCCTTTGGCTGGTGAGCACATCCCTGGCATGCCGAGGAGGGAGGGCAGCGCGGGCACCGGGCAGTGCAGTCACCCCAGCTGGACTCATTGGCTTCCAAAACCACTGGCCAGTCCTGCCTGCGGCCTCTCCTCAGGGACTGATTTCTGGGAGGTTGGATTATTCCCTCTTTATTTAGTGGTGCCTGGGGAGAGGGGAGGGTGTTGTCAAGTTTTTGTTGTTTCCCCAGCAGCCCCTCACTGCGCTGCAGCAGCAGGAAGGCAAAGAGCAAGGGACAGGGACAGGTTTTGGTGTCCCTTTTACTTTAACCCGTCAGGACGCATTGAAACCAAACCTGACCCTGGGCTGTGCACGTGGGAGGATGGGGGGGCTGTGGATGGGTTGGTCAGACCCCAGTGGGGACCTGCTTGTGGGACGCAGCCCCAGAGCATCCAACTGGGATACCAGGCTGCCCTTGGAAGGGTGCTCAGGAGCAAACCCAGTTGCCAGCAAAGCAAAAACAGGTCTGTGGGCTGGGACATTGCTGTATGGGGCCGCAGGGATGTGACTGGAGGAAGCCCCCACCTTGTGAGGAAGGCAGCAGAGGTGCTGTGTGGCTTGGGAGGGTTCAGGAGCAGCCGTGGCTGGAAACTTGGTGGGGGGAAGAAGGTGGGGGACAACAATGCTTCCAAAACTTGGATACAGGTTTAGGATTAAACCTAAGCAAGGGCAGCAAGGGCTTTGTCTCCTGGGCTGCCTGCTGTGGCCCCCATGGTGAGGAACACTGTCAGGCTTGAGGGGCTGTGAGCAAGCCTAGGGAGCTGGGGCACATGCCAGAGGCCAGCCAGTGACCACAGCCTTGGCTTGTGTTCTGCTGACAGCACCAGGCTCCCAGAAACCAGGGGGTGGCAGAACAGTAAGCCCCACTGAGTATTTCACCTCCCTTGCAAAGTCACTGGGAAGTGGGTAAGTGTCTCCAAGTGTCACAAACTGACATCTTTGGCCCTGCAAACAGTGAAGTACCCTGTTAAAAATAATGCTACTGTCACCTAAAGCAAACCAGTGACGGTGGGAAATAGTTTTAGCATGGTCCCGAAGAAGAATTATGGTGGGAGGCTGATGGGAAGACAGATGCTGAGCTCTGTGAGTTGGCACAGCTCTGGAGATCAGCCCATCCACCCCTGGAGCCCGAGGACACCAGTGAAACTGGCTTTAGATGAGTCCCAGTGGGAGCCCTCAGAAAGAGATACGGTCTCATAAAGGAGTCCATGATGCGAGGGCTTTTCTTCCCGCTTGCTCCCAATCTTTCCTTCCAGACTGTTTATCCAAACCCTGCTTTTAAAGAGGTGTGTTGGAGATCTAACATCTGGCCACCGAAGAGGGCGTTCTGGGTGCTGACACGTCAAGGTAACACCTCCACATCCTTTGGGCAGTGCTAATATTTGGACAGTGTTAAAATATAACCAGGGTTTCTTCCTCCAGATGAATGCCCTGGCTGCGCCCCAGCCCTCGCCAACCTGCGAGACGCTGCCTGGACTCCCTCCCGCCCCGCAGCTTCGGGCCTGACATTGGCACTCGGTGTTTAAACAAAACACACACTAATATCTGCCTAAGTAGTGCCTGAGTAATAGCTGCAGGAACAGACACCATTAGCCACTGTGGAAAAAAACAATTAAGCTGATCAGCCAAAAATATCAGGAAAGCAATTCTGCAAATACCCTTTTTTTTTTTTCCTTCTTCTTCTTCTTTTTTTTTTTCTCTTTCTCTCAAAAATAAAGAAGGAGCCTGGGGATGCTGGGAGGTCTGAGTACTTAGGGGGCTTTACTGGTCCTCGGGCAGTGCTGCAGTGCAGGTAAGGAAGGCCACTGACAACCTCTGCAATTCAGTCCATCATTTCCTGCAGCAGAGCTGTGTTGGTGGTTAGTGCTGGTAATGGCTGCCTCAAATCAGCCTGAACTCCCTTGTCCACCCGAAGAGAGCATGGCCAGGCCCGAGTCTGGGGGAGAAGAGGAGGATTTTCCCCATGCTGAGAGCTCCCCGGGGCATGGGGAAGCTCAGACCAGGGTTTGGGGCTGACAGACAGAGTTCCCAGGGGCCAAACTGAGCAAACCCGTTTGTCATCGCTGGGTTTGCAGGGCTGATGGACGGGAACGCAACGCTAATTACAGCAAGTATGATTTTTTCATCCTGACCTGTGGCTTCTTGTCTTTCCTTCAGCTTCTCCTCACCAAGTGGTTCAGCACAGGAGCTGGGGTGGCTGCACCTGGAGAGGGACCTCGACAGTTGCTGGGAGCAACCACCCATTGGTCATGAAGGAGCTCAGGAACATGCAGGCACTTCATTAGAGCTCGGCTCTGGTGCGGGCACGGGGAAAGCACTGCACTTACGCTGTTTATAAACCAGCTGATGGTGTTTGCAGAGGGATCCCCTTGAGCCACCACTTCTTTCCGCTGTCTGTCCTCCCGCATCCCTCCTCTCCCCACCGCAGGGGCACTGCTGGAGCAGTTTGTCACGTCTCCACTCTCTTCCAGCCACAGGAAGGTCCATCCCTAAACCCCAGGGAGTTTATGAAAACCCCTCAACACTAGGCGCAGTCAAATTATTGAGTAATTAATTAAAGGCAACTTGTTGGTTTTGATTTGGAGGTTCCCAGAGGATGTGATTTTTTTTTTTTAGTCCCTGTAAAATCACCAGAAAAGAAAAATTGCCCCAACAAGTTTTCCTTGGATTTGAAAAACGACCTTTCTTTTCTGAGTAAATTCAGAGCTGCGAGACCAGAAGGCTGGTGCCTCCCAGTTGAATGGTTTTCGAACCTTGTTCCACTGAAAGTGTTGCTTTTCAAGCCTTGTCAATCTAAGGAAATTTATTTAGGCAGTCTCAAGGGAAGGCCTTGGCAAAGTATTAATGGGTTTCTTTTATAAAAGAGGACTTTATTCTTTAAGTTGGCCTGTGTCTCGTTTGGCTTTTTTGAGTTCATGTGCAGAGAAAACGTCTGTCTGTGACAGTCTCCATGCTCCAGCACCCTTGTGGGGCTGCGGAGGAATTTGTGAAGCCTGGAATGAAACATCTGGCTCAACAATAACACAGCTGCATGGAGCCTCATCCCCCCAACCTCTGGGGCAGTGGGGTCCTGCAGCCCTCGGGGTTACGGGGAACTGCTTCACAGAAAAGCCCTGTTCCCGCTCCGGGTGGTGGCTGGATCTGAAGCTGGATGGTTGGAGCTCCAGTGGACGGAGCATGCCTGCAGCCTTTGGGACCTGCAGGGCTGGGCTCTCACCACAGAGGTTTTCCTCCGTTTCACCCCACAGCTCTCACCAACATAGGCATTGAGCAGGACAGGGGGTGCCCAGGCCATGTGGGGGGCACACATTTCTAGCAAAAGGCTGCGAAACAGTGATGGGAGAGTTATCCTGTCCAAGGAGTGGAGCTGTGAACCAGCTCAGCAATTTACACAATGAAAAAAAAAGTTTAAAAAAGAAAATCTGACTCAAAGAAGTGTATGCAGCCACTGCCCAACGACGAGACACAACCCCGGCTCACCCTCACGGCCTCAACCCACAGCGGGGGTGTGTTTCTTGGGGGTGGGTGGGTGGTGTTCCCATCTGCAAGATGGTTTGAGCTGAGACCTGGAAGCTGCTTGTAGAAAAAGAGGGTTTATTTGAACACTATTCAGAGAATCGGGGAACTGTCAGAGTTGGAAAGGACCCCTAGAGCTCCCCCAGTCCCACTCCCTGCTAAAGCGGGGCTGCCTAGAGCACATCACTCAGGGCTGCATCCAGGCAGGGCTGGAAGGTCTTCAGAGAAGGGGACTCCCCACGCTCCCTGGGCAGCCTCTGCCAGGGATCTGCCACCCTCACCACAAAGAAGTTTCTCCTCATATTTGAATGGAACTTCCAAATTCATCACAATTCTGCTCAGAAGGCACTTTGCTTTCCAGGGAGACAAAATCCGCCTCCCTTCAGTTTTATTCTCCTGGCAATGTGTGGCCACGGGAAGCCTAAGTCAGAGATTCCTGTGGGAGAAGGCCCATGGGCTGAGCCACTGGGATACTGGGATGCTGGTGCGCATCACCTCCTGAAATGGGGCAACAAGGCACAAAATCCTCAGTGTGGAGACAGTTACCTTCAGGGTGATTTGGCTGAAGAAGTAGAGTTAAAAAGTAAATAAAAGCTCAAATTAGACTTATATAGGCATAATTAACCTCACTTTTTATAGAATAACACATACCCACACAGACTTCGCTTAGCCCGGTCCCATGGCAGCAGCTGGTGTGAGCCTCCGGCTGAAACACACCAACACTTCATGAATACCTGGTTTTGCACCTCTCAACTTTTCTCTCTGGGGCTTTTAAGTGAGTTTTATTGTAGTGTTTATATAGCTACCTCAGTCTGCCTTTGGTTTGTGTTTTTTTCACCTGAAGCCACTGAATTTTGAGTTTTATTAGTTACAGACATCTGAAATCACATTCTTTTAAGAACAGACCGCACTAATAAAACTCCTGAAAAGTTTCTGTTGGAGACAATTGCCTTCTGCCCAGGTGTCCGACTCTCCTTGAGTTGTACTAGAGATGAACAACTTCCCTGTGCTGGTTGTTACCACCGAGGTAAATAACAAGAGCCCCATCAATTCCTGCAAGTCAGGACCGAGTCAGTTCATTGGAGAAATATCCAAGTAAAGAGATGGTTGGTTTGGGTTTTTTTTTAATCTTTGAATTACATTATAAAGGGGAATGCTCCTTAGCTTTTCTTGCAGAGAAAAAAGTGAAACCATCGAGCCAAACCTCCACCTCTCGGGCTGGAGCAAAACAGCCTCTTGCAGGCGGGGAGGAAGGATCCTGCAGAGCGGAACCGCTCTGGTGCTCGCTGGCTGTGCGCCACAGAAGATCAGAAAAGCCTAGTTCTTACCCCCATTTAAAGACTTTTCCTACCTTTTCTGCACGGTCCCAGCAGTGTGGGGGGCGCAGAGCTGGTCCCAGGCCCACACACCATCCATGTCCTGCAGCAACCAGCTTGTACCCCGTCACCACTCATTCGCTCTTGATGACAAAGCTCCCTCTTCACGGGTTCAGGGCCCATAAATAAGTCACAGCGCCCAGGTGGTTTCCATGGACTTCTGAGGAAAACCTGTGAAATGTCTGCAGATCTGCCTCCCTCCTGGATCTGCATGGAGAATCCTCTGCAAAGTGGTGGTGGGAGCAAGCCCTGCTGCGAGACTCCAGCCAGCTCCCCAGTCCCTCCCCAGGGTTGGGTGGCATGGGTTGGGTGATATCTATCCTTGAAGGTGTAGCCCATTAACAGGGAGATACTGTCCTCCTCTCACAAAGACACCTCATTTTCCCCTACCCACCTGAGCTGAGAAATTTTATTTCAAGTCCTCTTATTTGCCTTAGACTAGATATTACAAATTTAGAGAAAGAATCAGCATTCACTTCAGCAAAGGGCTGCCATCTTCCAAGCCCACCTCCCTTGCTGAGGTGGGTAAAGGTATCACTCCAGCCACCACTCGGTTCTTAACTGTTTTTCTCCCCACCTTAGCAGCGGAGGTCCCCATGCCCACACACAGGACCCCCCTCCCCACAGCCAGGGCCAATTCCTCCCCAGGGGACACATGGCCCTGGGGTGGTGACAAGCCCGGAGCAGAGGAGGAATGCCGTGGGGAGCCTGGGAGGAGGAAGGTGACCCAAACAGAGCTGCTGTCCTTAAACAGCCTCTGCCTTTCCACTGTCGAAATCCTCCCAAATCACAGAGTCCCTTTTTCTTCCTCAGATATTTCCCAAAAAAAAAAGAAAAAAAAAGAAAGAAAAGCCCACAAATAAGACAGCACTGCAAATATTTGTAGTTTTAGATCAGTTGAGCTTTGAAACGCTCCAGCTTGCAAAACTGCAGCTGAACTGTGGTTTCTCCCCTGTCAATGGGTATTTTCTCTCTGCCCCCCCCTCCCACCCGCCGTGCTCCTGGCTGGCTCTGTGGTCGGCAGGAGCAGGGGAAGGGCCCCCCGTGCCTGGCGGGGGCTGGAGGCTCTCCTCACACTGCTGGTGTGTGATGGACCATGGGTCCTAGCCCAGGGCCAGGGTTTGGGCATGGCCACCCCTCCTTGCCAGAGCCACTATGCTCCAATATTCGTTTCTCCTCCATTAAAGAGTTTATTTTCAAAGCCCTCTTAGACCCTCTTGAGGAAATACTGGGGGTAATTGTGTTTTACCCAAACCAGCCAGCATCTTGGATGCAGGGATGGCAGCATGCCCTCAGCGGCAGAAGCCGACCTTCCTCCTTCCCTCCTGCTCATGGGAGTCCTCACCCCACCACAGCCCCATGTCCCCTGGGAAGGGAACTGGAGCGAGACTTGTGAGACTTTTACATCCAGAAATAGGTTATTTAATGTTTTAGGAACATTTTCATGTATTGTCAATCAGATTTAGGAGAACAACCACGCAGCATAAATTGGAGCTGAAGGTTCACGTAGGACACACAAAGTCCTTGTTGTGGTCATCACTGACAGGAGGAAATGAAGAGTTTTGTCCTCTACAGATTCATGAAGTAAAACACAGGCATCTGTTCTGCAATACATGGTGCTCAACAGACCATTACCCAATGCAAGGTATCCCCGTGCTTCCATGAGAGAGCTCCATTAATACTAACACCCCTCAGGTGAGGAGTTCAGCTCTTAAGGGCTGCTCTGTCTGGCAGATGCTGTTTCACACGGACCAGGTGGGAAATGATCAGTGTCCACATGCAGCAGTGCTGAAATTCATCTATGGGCAGCACAGAAAATGCTACCAGCCCTGTGGCACTGTCACCCCCTGGCCTTGTCACCTCCCTGGCTGGGGTGGCCGAGGTCCTTGGCATAGCATGGGGCTTGGATGGCACAGTGAGGTCTTTGAAATCCCCCACCCTGCCCTGTCTGTTCTCACCTGGCAGAGAGCAAACCCGGTGCAGCTGGGATGAGCCACTTCCAGCATCCCAAATCCTGGATTTTCCTTTTACCCAGGATCCCAAAGCAGCCCGGACCAGCTCCGGGTCACGCATGAGCCAGACACCATGGAGCGGTCTTCATACCCCAGCTTTTATTTGAAGCGATGGACTGGACACAGCTGTGGCACAAGCTGCTTTTCAAGGAGTCACACAGCAGTCTTTGCCCTCAGTCTGTTCCAGTGATCCTGGCAAACACCTCCGTTTTCACCCACTTTCCGGGCAGCCCCTCTGTACCCTGCACGCTGTCGGCTCTGTGACTGGCCAGCACTGCCCTGGAAATGGAACCGTCTTCAACACCAGCATCCTCCAGTACAGCCGATAACCCACAGCAGGACAGAGTGCCGTGTCCTCACCGGGGCCGAGTGCCTTCTCATGTTCACTCAGAATCTCAACTTTAATGTCAGTGCTAAAGGCTCACGTATGTTTTGCGCTGTCAGACGCACTGATCTCATGCTTTTGCTCCGGACACTTAAGAGGCAGGAGATTTTGTTAAGCTCTTTAATAGCAGTAATTATTTTTTTTTCCTTTTTTTTCTTTTCTCCTTAGCAGACAGTGTTTTACAACAAGCTGCAGGAATACCTAGAAGGCTGGAGTGGATGCCAGCAGCGCCCAAGGCACGCATGTGTATGATGAAACGGGGACTGGAGAGGAGAAAATTTACATTTATAGGTCACCAAACCCAAAGCAGACCACGCTGCAGCAGTGTCTCTTTTCCAAGGAGCCAGAAGAAGGCATTAGGATTGTGTTAACAGAGACAGACTCTGTGAGAAGTTGATGCTACGATGTGTGGACTGCACAGTTCGGTAAGATAAACTGACACCAAAAAGAGACACCATCACTGGGGACAATCCTTGGACACAAGGTGGCTTGAGACCACCCCACTGCAGGGAGGGTGGTGGGGACAACCCAGCCCCAGGGTGATGGCTGGGGATGAGGGGATCACAGAATCCCAGAATGACTCCAGGAGCACATGTGCCACAACACCCTGTGACTGACCTGCTGCCCCCAGCGCCGGTGCAGGGCAGCCCCCGTGTGTGGGGCAGAGTCTGGCCCACAGCTGGCAGGCTCTAAGCCCACAGTGGGTAAGGTTCCCCCCAACTCTCATTTGCAAGTCACTTTATCGCAAGGAAGCAAACACCCACAGCGTGGAGAGGCCTGAAGGAGAAACCAGCGTCTTCTGCAGCAGACAGAAAACCCAGGGACTGGGAGCTCCTCACACACTCACCTCTGCAAAAAATATATTCCAGTTCTCTGGCAAATAACACAGGCATTTAATGTGAGAAAAAGAGACCAAGCATACAGACGTCTGCCAGCCTGGACTACCCAGTATTTTTAGTCACTACCAGAAGCATCACTTGATGTAGGGAACAAATATTCCTCACAGACACTCAGCACCAGATCCTGGGATGGGGTCACCCTGCTCACACCCCAGAGGGGATGGGCATGGGCGAGCAGTGGGATGAACAGCAGGGCAGAGCCCAGGGTCTGCCAGCTCCAAGGGGAAGGGATGGCTCCCTGCCTCTTGGAGGGGTCAGTGGTATATTACAGGGAAAAACTAGCATTGCAGCATTCCAGGCACCCTCTCCTTCCCCCCGCCCCAGCTCCCAGACAGCTTAGGCTGGAAAGCTGTTTTCCATAAAATTCCTTGGTCAAACCCAGCTGAAATAAAGGCCCATGCTTTAAATGCTTAACAGCCTCCAGTGTGGCGGTGGGAACACAAAGCTGCTCTGTGGAAAGGCACGTGCCTGGAGGAACCGGCAGGGAGCGGTGGGGGGAGACCTGCCAGGATGCTCCTGCACCCTGGTTTCAGGGCTAAAGCTCCCAGGGGCCAAAGCAGGCAGCTGCCCCGGGGCAGAGTGCACCCTTCCCACTGCCCCAGGTTAGACCGTGTGCCATGGCATTGTTCTGCATTACTGTGAGCTCAGGAGAAAGCTACAGCTACACATTGCTGCAGTTCTATCTCATTTGCCTTCAGCCAGCCATCACCTGGGTTAATCAAATCCTCCCAAGCCATTGCTTTAGCACAGGTATCAGCAGCCTGATAGTGGAAACTTCCAGTATGGATCTCAGAAAATAAGAACCACCCTTGCTTGTGACCGTGACCGCAGGTTTAGTATGCCAGGAGTTACTGTTGAGATGTGTCATTTCCAAGAGACTATTGCAAGATCTTACTCAGAAGAAGCTTGGAGAGAGTTTTTAAGAACCAGCTCAACACAGAACCTCCTTGTCCGTCCCTCCTCATCCCCCAGGAGCACAAGTGCCCTTTGCCTCCTCCCCAAGGGAATAGTCTCCTGCACACTCTACGAGTTGCAGGGGGGCACTGAGTTGCTTGCAATTGAATAGTCAGGCTCTAATTTATTATTTTTTCTTAACCTTCCCTTTCTGATGTACTTGTCAAGTGACCCCAGTCCTAGGGGTCCCTCGGGGAGCTGGCCATGCCCCAGCAGGGGGGCTACTCCTGCTCAGAGGCGCTTGCTTTTGCTGCAGGTCATACAGAGGAGCCCAGCAGCATCCAGGGCAAAGGGTTTGCCCGTCAGCAGCGTCTCACACTCCAGGCAGGCAAAGTGCTTCTTGTGCCAGGCCATCCCTTCCACCTGCTGGTAGTCCTCAGAGAAGATGATCTAGGGGACAAACAGACAGACAAATGCTTATTTCCAGGGCAGGAGCAGGGAGAAGCAGCCTCACACCTCCCACCATGCCCATTAGCCCTGACTGGGAAGGGGCAAATAAAAGCCAGGGGCATGCTCCCAGGCAAGTGAGCTAAAGCCATGGGGCTGCAATTAAGCAGAATGATTCCAGCAGATTTGAAATCATAGAACAGGTTGGGTTGGAAGGGACCTTAAAACCCACCCAGTGCCACCCCCTGCTCTGGGCAGGGACCAGCCCAGGTTGCTCCAAGCCCGCTCCAACCAGGCCTTGAACCCCTCCAGGGATGGGGCAGCCACAGATTCTCTGGGCAACCTGGGCCAGGCTCTCACCACTCTCACACCAAAGAAGTTCTTCCCCAGATCTCATATCAGTCTCCCCTCTTTCAATTAAAAGCTGTTACCCCTCATCTTATCACTGCACTCCCTGATCAAGAGTCCCTCCCCATCTCTCCTGTAGCCCCTTCAGGTACTGGAAGGCTGCTCTAAGGTCACCCTGGAGCTCTCCCTTCTCCAGGTTGAACAACCCCAAGTGTCAGTGGAGCCAGATTGATGCTCTAAGATTGATATGGCACAGCTAGATGGGACTGCCATTAACATCACAGCTTTGCCTCATTTTCTTTAGGCACCTCCAGTCACAGCCCTGGTGACCAACCCCAGAAAGATGAGCATCCCAGGGTGAGGCACCAGCTGGAGAAGCCCTGGATGAGCCCATTGCTCATAGGGAGCAGAGGGATGGTGGCTGGTCCCCACCTCATCGCAGCCGGCGCAGCGTGGCCGCAGGCTCTCGCAGTAGTGGCGACCACACCAGGCTGCCCCGCTCTTCCAGAAGTAGATGAGGTCAACGAGGGGCTCAGAGCAGCGGCAGCAGACGAAGCAGGCTGGGTGCCACTGCCGGGAGTAGCCAGCCCTGTCGGCGTAGACCACTGGGCAGTCCCCCGGCACCGCCTGCTTGCAGGTCTCGCAGCGCTGCAAGAGAGGGGCAGGGGGTGAGCATGGGGAGGGGGTCACAGCAGCAGCGGTCAGTGCATTGCAGGGATATTTCATAGATACTTCACAGAACGGTTTGGTCTGGAAAGGACCTTAAAGCCCATCCAGTGTCACCCCCTGCCCTGGGCAGGGACACCTCCAACCACACCAGGTTGCTCCAAGCCCCCTCCAAACTGGCCTTGAACCCCTCCAGGGAAGGTATTTACTTCCCAGATGTACGGATTCACAGCATCTTTTCCGTGCCCCATTCCTTACCCAGCTGGGGAGCAGCACCATCAGCAAAAGAGAAGACCACAATCTCCAACCACCTCCTCCATGTGTCCCACTTCCAAAGAGCCTGAAGGACCTACTCTGTTCCTGCTCAACCTCCCACAGCATCAAGGAGGGCAGTGGGAATTAAACATTCTATTCCAGGGCTGCTGAGCCGTGTGGGTTAGGCTTTTTTTGGTCAAGCTCCTTTCTGTGAAGGGAAATGCGAGAACTCCACAGCCAGCCTTCACAGCAGAACCAGCTTGGAAGGGGCAGCAAACACACCAGCCTGACGTGAGGTTACAGAAACAAGGCAGTGAGGTAGAGGACCAAGGAAAGCTAAACTGAGGAGAAGGCAATGGCTGTGGCTCAAATGTGCTGGGAAAAATGTCTCAGCTGCGCAGTAGGGCTTGGATAACACAGGGCCCCCACAGCCAACAGAACCAACAGCTCCAAGTCTGTCACCCCAGAACCTGGGGTCAAGTCACACTGTAATTAAAACTCATTATAAATATGTATTTGCCAGCTCTCACCTAGAGCACTGCCTACTTTCTTCCAGCCAGACCCTTGGGCAGGTAAGAACAGCACCACCCCCACCAGCTACAATCCTGGCCTTTGGGTGCCCCCTGAGCTAAAACCAGCTGTCACTAAAATCCAAAAATTCTCCAAGAATGAGTTCAGACACCCCACAGTGCAGAAGTGCAGCATCAAAGGTGTTATTTGGCATGGAGATAGCTCACCATTGGTTTTGCTATAGCCTCCTCCCTCCCTCACTCTGGATTTTCAGTATCTGCCCCGCAGCCCTTGGAGCCATCCCACCACGCTGAGGGGGCATCTCCAGTATGACCAGCAAAGGCATCATGAGAGGAGACAATATTTCCTGGCTCAGCTTTCCTGTGGGTCTGAAAGGGGATGTTTCTGTTTAAAGTGCTCCTTCCACTCCAAAGGGCTTGGGATGCACTTCTAAGCTCTCTCAAGCCAAGGAAGGATAAGCTCCAGCCATGCAGAAGCCAAGCTGGTTCTGATCTGTACAAAGAAAACATGTAGGTGATGCCGTGGCAGTAGGTGCCAAGGGGCTGGCACCCATCCTACAGGACCCCAGGTCCCCGGTTCCCCCCCTCAAGGCACTTAGGGCAACTCAGGGCACTGGAGAGCCCAACCCTGCAGCTGCCTCCACGCTGGAGGAGCTGCCAGAGTCATCCATCCATCCCAGCCCCGCTTATCTTGCAAGATCTCACAGTGAGAACAAACACCAGCAGCTTTCCAACTCCCAGCTCGAGCTTCTTGCCAATAAGAACTGTTGAAAAAAAAAAAAAAAACAAAACCCAAAAACCCTCCACAACTTACTTTGCTGCTTGTCTCTACAGCAATTATTCACAGGGCTTTTCCCAAGCAGCAGAACTTCCACTCCCCTGCCATTTACACAGTAAATAAAAAGTGGCTCTTCAAATTTAAGATGGGGATTACAGCTTAGGACTCATTTTATGTCTCTGTCGTGGAGGGAGAGGAGTGAAGCCTTAATTAGCAGAGTCACTAGAGGTGTGGGCCAAGAAAGTGTCCCTTTCTCCTAAGCTTTTTTCAAACTTGCTGTCTCCACCAGCTGCTGTTCTGCAATGGCAGCTCCCACAGACAGAGCTCCCCGGACACCACCAGCCCTCCCCTGAGTGCTCATCTCCATCGCTCCCCTTGACATTTTGGGGACAATGGCTTGTTCCGATCAACTGCTTCAGGATTTGACTGGATTCCAGCCCAGCAGGCTTGCAACATCAGAAGACTTTCCAGCACTGAGGGGGTTAAAGGTGATTTTTGTGCTTGGTGGAGAACATAGAGTCACACAGGACAGACCTTCCAGGGACAGGGCCCTCTGCAGCTGAGGGGCACTCAGGAACCCAGTAGAGCTCCCACACCTCTCAGGGTGGGTTATATGTGCTCAGTATATGTTCCTTTACACACCAGCTTCAACCCAGTGGGACTGAGTGTGCAAGGGGATGTGTAGCCACCTCAGTGCAGGGACCACACAAACACCCCAGGAAATCGTTCCAGCTGGTCTCCTGGTGCAGCTTTAGTGCTTTCTGAGTTCATTCTCTTCCAGAGCAAGGGCAGCAGGGGTTTGTTAGGTTCCCCCCCTGCCCCTTCACATCCAACCCTCACAAATCTATAGCAGAGATCCACATCTCAACCTGAAATAGGGAGAAATCAAAATGCTAGTGCTGATTAACAGGTCTGGTATTCCATAGATTCAAATCTGTGTCCTACTTCCAATGGAGTCAATGAAAAAACACCACACAAACTGCTTGAGAATCAGGATCCCCAAAACAAGCTGTTCAGCACCTTATTTTCCCCCTATGCCCTCGAACCAGGGACACTCATATCTTCTCATAAAGCCCTCCTCACTGCTGCAAATCTGCTAGTCTTTGAGGGTTGGGACAAACACACTCCCAGTTGAGAACTGGGTGTCCTAGAGTGGCCCTGGGCAGGCTGGTGGCCCTTTTGGGAATCAGCTGCAGCATCCTGGAGAACAGCAGAGGAGGAGGATCAGAGGAGCTCCCTCAGGCTTGGGAGCAGGCACCATGTTCAGTTTTAGGAGACATACAGGAGATGGTCACACAAGCAGAAAGGTACCTAAACCTCCCCATTTGGACTGTGCTCATCTGCAATTCAACCCTGAACACACAGACAACATTAAAGCCTTGGGTGCTGTTGGCCTTGTGCATTTCATCTTCTCGGTCCCTTTCCATCCATTCTCAATTTTTATATGGTTCACTTTCATAGAATCATAGATTTGTCCAGATTGGAAAGGACCTTTCAGATCAAGTCAAACCCTCAACCCAGTGCTGCCCAATCCACCAATAACCCATGTCTCTCAGCACCGTGTCTGCCCAGCTTTTTAATACCTCCAGGGATGGTGACTCCACCACTGCCCTGGGCAGCTTCTTCCGAGGCTTGACAACCCTTCAGGGAAGAATCTTTCCCAATAACCTGCCTAAACCTCCCCTGAAGCAGCTTGAGGCTGTTTCCTATTGCTCTATTCCTTGTTACACAGGAGAAGAGACTGACCCCCCCTCACCTCTCTCCACCCTCCTTTCAGGGAGCTATAGAGCACAGTAGGGTCTCCCCTCAGCCTCCTTATCTCCAGGCTGGAGATTTAGGACATTTCAGACCTTGGCACACAGCCCGCTCCTACCAGGTCAGCTCACCAGCTCCTGCACAGGAGATCAAATTAAAACAAGCAGTGTTTCTTTTTTTCAGAGGGGGAAGCAGGGCAGGAACCCCCAGCACTTCACAGCCTGCACTGGTCGAAGTGATCTCCTGCAACTGCTTTTGAAGCCGTTCCACTTCTCAGCAAGTGCCTCCAGACAAATGATGCTTTAAACTACAGAGAATAACATCACGGTTATGTGTTTATTTGGAAAGATGACCTTGCAGTCTAAATAAACCCTCATTGCTAAAATGACTCTTATTGATAATGTTTAATGGAAGCCTTCCTTTTTTGGCTATTTTTTGAGCTTAAAAAAAGTAATAAAAATCTTTGTCCGGTTCAGTATTTTGCTATAATAGTGAAAAACTTTTACTGTATCCCTGGGCTCCAAAAGTCAGATGCACATGAACAGAAAAGGCTATAGCAGAGGGGAGACATTACCCAATATGGAATGAAAATGGAAACTGCTCTTAACGTATTACAAGCAGCAATGACTAGAAAAATCTTGCCTTAAGAATACTCAGGCACTATTTCCCCCCCCAGCTTGAAAGTCCTCTGCTGCAAGTTACCTTCACGAGGGTCGGTACAAGGTTTTTCACTCACTGAACTGTACAATAAGCATTTGTTCAGCAACCACAATGGGCTCTCCAGAGGCACTGGGAGAGTATGAACCTCACAGAGGGTTAGGGAATCTTGGTCAATACTCAGAAATGTATTTTCATGCCCAGAGACAGGCATAGTCTGTTCAAAGTCCCCCAGAGCAACTACAGCCCTGGGAGCACTATCTCTGTGTTCACAGCTTTGCATTAATTAGTCTGAGCCACCACCTTCTGTCACTTGCGGTATTTCCACTTGTGCTGGTGTGGAAGCCCAGCTGGAAATGCTCACTGGCTCGCAGTAAAACACAGTTTCTTATTGTGGGCACCTTATTGATGCATAATCATCCAGGAACATGTCATGCCCCCTCTTTCAGAGCTGCCAAGAATCCAAAGGTGAAGTCAGCAGCTCCTACAGTTAATGGAGAACCTTGGTGGTTCAGCACAGGCTTTGCTGTGGAGGGAGGGAGATGGTGAAGAGGAGATAACCCACTCCTCTGCATCCCTCTTGGATGGACACAGGTGCTCAGCAGGGTGGCAGGACCCCCCACAAGGGACATACTGGGGTCTTCCAGTGCTCCACCAAAGCATGCTATGATGCAATCCACCATCCCAGCACTGTTCCACAGGTTGGAAAGAGCATGGAGAAGCCCCAAGGAGCAGCATCGTCAACACAGAACAGTTAACCCTGGCTGGGAAAGCTAATCCCCCTTTATCACTAAGGCCAAATCTGTTCCCAAAAAGCTGCCAAGACCCTGAGCAGTGCCAGGGCAGCCCTGCCCACCCCTCCCACCACCGAACGCAGGGCTTACATAGTGCTCTCCTCCCATGGGTGTGCTCTCCAGGGCCCCGTTGGTGGACTCAGGGGGTTTCCCGGCAGCGATGCTCTTGTCCTGTGGCTTCCCCTCCTCCTTCCCACCACCACCCTGGCCCGGCAGGGCCACCTCCCCGACACCCAGCGCCTCAGCTTTGTACTTCTTCACGAAGTCTTCCATCAGCTTCAGCTCGCCCTCGGCAAGGCCACGGCACTGGGAGGGGTCCTGGTCATACAGAGGGAGCTGCCGCATCAGCTGCCGCCGGCGATAGTACGCCCCATCCGTCCCTGCCACCGGCTGCATCTCCTTGGGGATCAGCTCCATGTACTGCATGGCCTGGGAGGGAGAGAGCACCCATAGTTACTCCGAGATGCTTCCACTGGGGAAACACCAGCTTTTATGGAGCAGTGGCAGAAAACATGCCCCTTCCCCTCCCTCCACCTCTGAGCTGCTCTGACCCACACCTCAGAAATAAAAGGCTTAAGTAGAGCTTCGATGCAAGTAGCAGCCAGGCTACTATAAATCATTTCATCCTCAGAAAACAGCTTGGGTGGGGACTGGGGGGATTTTGGTGGTTTTCTTCTGTCTGTTTTAAGAAACCAGACTTCCCGGAAAAGCAAAGCAGCAGAAATTTCCTTCACAAGTTTGGAACCAAGTCTCAACACCCTCCACCACCAGCACCAGTGCCACCGTTCCAGGTAACTTGACAACAAGGCTCCGAGCCCTCAGGGGACACGTGATGTCATTTACAGTAAAAGAACCCCTTATCACTTGGGGGAAAAAAAAAAAAAAATAAATGAACAATTTAATACAAGAATAAGTGGTCAGAGGCAGTTGAGCCCATCTTACCCCTGACAACCACCAGCTCTCCCCGACTACTGGTCCTGCAGCGAAGGGAAGGTACATGGTGACCAATGACCATGGAAAGAGAGTGCCAAGGAACAAGCCGTCCCCAAAGTCAAGTCTTCTCCTCAACTGGCCACCAGCCACTATCTTAACAGCTCAGCAAACCACCTCTCCAGGGCTGAAGTAGCCTCTGGGGCCGGCACAGTTAACTTCTTCTGGCCCAGTGCTAAGGGGAAGGGAGTTCCCCACTCAAGGCATTTTTCCTATAGTGGTGTGAAGAGCTGAGGGGCAGCCAGTTGGCCCCCTGCCATCCCCTCTGAAAGACCAGCCTCCAGCTGCATTGCATTTGGTTCTTACTCGATCAGCACTTGGAGAAAAAAAAAAACAACAAAAAAACCAACAAAACAAAAAATCAAAAACCCAAACGAATTTTAAAAACACTAGAGGAGCAATTAACTGTTTACTGTACACAGCCTGGCTCAGTGGGGCCTCTTAAATACAGGAACCTTTGCACAGAGCTGAAGGGCTCATCCTGCCTGTGAAACCTGCAGAGTCAGAGAGTGGGGTGGCCAGGGCAAGATTCCTGCCCAAAGATCTGCGACAGCAGTAGATAAACGATCTCATGGGGACAGGGCTTCTTCCCCAGGTTAACGTCGCTGCACGTTATGGTATCAGACAGCAGCACCCAGCACATCGTGCAATGGAGGGATTGACATCCAGGAGTTCACCAAGGGAGGGTTGTTGCCCTGTGGAAGAAGGTGCTGCTCAGGAATCTGGGTCCAGTTCTGGGCTCCCCAGTTCCAGAAGGACAGGGAAGTGCTGGAAAGGGGACAGCAGAGGCTACAAAGCTGAGGGGTCCAGAGCATCTCTCCGATGAGTAAAGGCTGAGGGACTTGGGTCTGTTTAGTCTGGAGAAGAGAAGGCTGAGGGGGACCTGATCAACACCTATAAATACTTCAAGGGTGGGTGTCAGGAGGATGGGGCCAGGCTTTTCTCAGTGGTGCCCAGGGACAGGAGGGAATGAGGACAAACTTGAACATAAGAAGTTCCATCTAAACCCAAGGAGGAACTTCTTCACTGTGAGGGTGGCAGAGCACTGGCAGAGGCTGCCCAGAAGAGATGGTGGAGTCTCCATCTCTGGAGACGTTCAAAACCTGCCTGGACACATTCCTGTAGGACCTGCTCTGGCAGGGATTTGGAGGAGACAATCTCCAGAGGTCCCTTCCAACCCCATGTCATTCATTCTGCGAGCACTGTTGGAGCTGCAGGATGCTGCAGGAGCGACCTGATGCACAGATGGCTTTCACAGACCTGAGAAACCCTAAACAGGAATGACAGAAGCAAGAGGCAAGAATTCCCTGGCAGCTCCTCCCAGGCCTTACATGGGCACTGCCCCAAGAAACACGGACACTTCCAGCAAAGCCCACAACTGGAAGGAAAAGCACCCGAAGCCCCGGTGCTGTGGGAGCAGGACATTAGATGCCCTGCAGCCTGCGCTGGCTTGGCTCAGCCACAGAAAGAGCGCTCGTGGAGCAGTAACACAGTAGGATCTTAATGGAAGAACTTCCTAATCTTCTACAAAAGTGCCAAGACTAATGAACACTTAGACCAGAGCCAGACCCTGCACCCACCATGTCTGTGCTGGGAGGGAGAGAGAAGACAAAGCCTCAGAAGTCTCTGAAAGGTCCAGAGGGGCTGCCCGGGGCAGGTCTCCGTGTCTGCCCCGGCACACAGTGGGTTCTCCCTCCCCACCCAAGGGAACACAAAGTTCTAATGGCAGATGTGCCCACAGAAAAGATCAGGGCAGGGGCAGGGGGGGAACAACTCAACCTGACACCAAAAAATTGAAATGAAGGATAAGAAAAAGTTTCTTCTGCTGCTACCATGTATTATTATGGTCAAACACGATGTTGCCTTCACACAGATCATTTTGAAGAAGAGCATGGTAAGTTTTCACTGTTAACTACTGGATTCTGGAAATATGTTATGATCTGTTCTTTTCACTTTCCCCAAGGACCCTGAATATTTACTTTTTAGCTTCTCCAGGCATGGCTTAATGAAAACATGCTCTGAACTTCCTCCTGTTATTGGACCATCAACTTCAGGACAACAACATTTAAAAACAACCCCAAGTTTCCAGGCTGCCTTCAGAAGGAAGACACTGGAGCGAGTCAGTGATGCACTCAAAGCCTTTTGGCCCAAATCCCTTTCTGAACTATCCCAAGAACGGCTGACATCCAGCATTTCTCCTAAAAAGTTTGTCAAGTGGATCTTCAAAGCCAAGATTCATCAAGGTTTGTCTTCAAAGCTCCTGCACATTGTTTACTTGACCCAAGACATCTTTCCAGTCCACTGGGGTGTCACATAAGGAGCCCCAAAGCTCTCCTGAAGCCCAGGAGGGTTTTCTGCATCTGGGATCACCCCAAAAACGCAGTCACAAGGAGGTACACAGTGGAGGTCTGGGCGCAGAGGAGAAGAAAACAGCTCAGGAGCCAGTTTGAGCATCCTTTGCAGCAAGGAGCCAGCCCAGCCCCATGGTGCCAGCAGAAGGGATCCTGGGTCTCCAGTCACCTCCAATGGGCTGGGTGGGAAGGGTACCATCATCATCCCCCCCACCCCTCTCAAGCCTGAGGGTCGACCTAACTAGTCCCTCTCCAGTTACCACGATACCAGGAGGTGGCAAACAGGGGTTCAACAAACCTCCCTGCTGGGCCAGCACCTACCATGGAGAGAATGGAAGAGAGAGCAAGAGCAGCATGGGAGTTCTCAGTCCCTCATTAAAACCCAATTAGCACCACAGGCCCCAAACTACCTTCCCAGGATGGGCTGCATGCCAACCTCAGTCAGCTTCTCTCCAAGGGGACAAGGGCAACTGGGCTTTAAGGAGAAGTCAGCCAGCCTGCCTCTCGGGTCTGCAGCCACAGCTCCACATTTGTTTCCCCAATTCTTCAGAAAATCTGGTTGCAATTTTCAGCAGCTTTAAACTATTTTGTTTAATTTGAAGAGCAAAAGCTGTCCACTAATGACAGTGTAATATGTAATGTTTTTAGTACCACAACACAGCTAAAACCCAGTTAAATGCTTTCCCTCAAGAAGGGAGGCTGGCTAACACTCCCACATGCCAAAAAACACTTCCATTTGTTCCTCCATAGCAATATTGTTCTTCTGGACAGAAAACAGGATGGAAGGTGGAACTGGGGGTTTGGATCCAGCCCTTGGTATGAGACCACACTCCCCATCTCCCCTTTTCACCCCAAGTTCCCTTTACAAAACCTTAACAGAGGAGGCCACGGAGATGCTGGGAGGGCTGGAGCCCCTCTGCTGGGAGGACAGGCTGAGAGAGTTGGAGGGGGTTCTACCTGGAGAACTCAGAGCCCCTTCCAGTCCCTCAAGGGACTCCAGAGAAGCTGGGGGGACTCTGACCAGGGAGGGGAGCCACAGGACAAGTGGGAAGGGTTTGACACTGGAAGAGGGGAGTGAGACAAGATGTGGGGAAGAATTTCTTTGGTGTGAGGGTGGTGAGAGCCTGGCCCAGGTTGCCCTGAGAAGCTGTGGCTGCCCCATCCCTGGAGGGGCTGAAGGCCAGGTTGGAGAGGGCTTTGAGCAACCTGGTCTGGTGGGAGGTGTCCCTGCCCAGGGCAGGGGACAGATGGACTGGGGGGAGCTTTAAGGCCCCTTCCAACCCAAACCAGTCTGTGACTCTATTTGGATCAGACTATGCTCAGTTATTTTAGTGACTCCCTCAGCAAGAAAAGAACTATTACTATAGTAAAGACAAGAGTTATTTACCATTATTTCTGTAATGGAGTAATTTGCAGGCCCAGCATTGGGTTTACACATAGCATTACCTCTTTCTACCTTAATTTCTCAGAAGCATTATTTCCTGAAGTGCTTGCCGAGATAAAGCCCCAGGCTAATGGCAGTGCCTCAGCCACCTCCACCGGGTGCTCCTGGGACAGGCTCACAGCCAGGTCTGCAAGGGGTCAGGCTCACCAAGCCAGGCAGGACCTCTCTATCCAACGAGGAGCACAAAGCCCAGGGCGACTCCTCCTGCCCCAAGAAACCACCCAAAGAGGTTGTCTCCAAGCTGCTCCCAGGAGCCTGATCCAGACTGTGTTGTTTCAGAGGCATGGAGACAGGTCTCTGGAGTTAGCCCTTCACCCTTGTGCATGTCCCACAGCTTTCTGCCCCCTTGGCATCCACCTGGAGGTGTCTGGGGAGAGAACCAGGTCCCATCCCAGCCACCCTGGGAAGGGCTGGAGGAACGGCTCCCACCCCCAGGCGGGGGTTTGGAGCCCACATGGGCTGCACAGGCGTTGTACAACTGGCAGAACAGCGGAGATGGGATCTCTCCTCAGCAATGTTATCATTGGACACGAGCTCTAACAAAGTAATGAGCTTTCTAGTTGTAAAATCCATTAAGACTTCTTCTAGAAACGTAGAAATGTCAGCAAGCTTATAAAAACCCAAAGGCAATCCATTCCCCTCCCCAGCCCCAGCCTGGTTATTTACACAGTTTTCCAAAATACGAAGCATTACGCACATTCTTGCTTTCCCAGGCAAACTGTCTGTTTTACTATTTCCTCCCCACGCCCTGATAACTTTTTCCCAAGCCAAGCTAGCTTCACCATTAAGCCACACCAGCCCCAGCCAAGGGTGCTGTGGGTTGTCTTACCAGCTTCTGGGTGAGCCCTGGGGGTGCCCACTCGTAGGTGATGGTGTCGAAGGTGGGATCTTTCCGCGAGACGATGGGGTTGGTGACGATCATGCGGTTCCTTTTGTAAATGCGGATGCCGTCACCCCCCTTCACCCGGGCGGTGAGCGTGGCGTACTTGGAGTCCGACAGCAGCCGCCCAATTTTCCGGTCGTCCTCCAGGTCCGAGCTCAGGCTGTGATCCTCCTGGCTGCATTTGCATGACTTGCAGATCTTTCTGCGGGTGACAAACAAGATCAACCTACTGATGAGAGCCGGGCCATGGGAGGCAAGTGGCTCATGCGATGGCTCAGCCACAGCCACGGAGCATCAGCCTCCTCCAAAGGCTGAGCACAGACCAGGGCTATGGCACAGGACAAAAGGCTCCTGTGGCCTGAGCCGCATGCAGGAATTCAGCACAATTCCTAGAATGCCTCGGGCTCGGGTTGGAAGGGACCTTAAAGCCCACCCAGTGCCACCCCCTGGGCAGGGACACCTCCCACCAGACCAAGTTGCTCAAAGACCCCTCCACCCTGTCCTTGAACCCCTCCAGGGATGGGGCAGCCACAGCTTCTCGGGGCAACCTGGGCCAGGCTCTCACCACCCTCACAGCAAAGAAGTTCTTCCCCACATCTCAGCTCCATTTCCTCTCTTCCAGTGTCAAACCCTTCCCCCTCATCCTATGTCTCCTCTCCCTGATCCAGAGTGTCTCCCCAGCTTTCCTGGAGCCCCTTTAGGGACTGGAAGGTCTCCCTAGAGCCTTCTCTTCTCCAGGCTGAACCCCCCCCCCCCCCCTCCTCNCCCCCAACTCTCTCAGCCTGTCCTCCCAGCAGAGGGGCTCCAGCCCTCCCAGCATCATCTCCCACCCTCACCAGGCTCCAACAGCCAAGCATGAGCATTGCCTCTTACAAAGCTTTACATGCCATTGAAAGAGTGACTGCTAGAAGAGAAATTGATACCGAAGTGTCTATGATTTTAATTATCACAGCCATAAATAATAGAGATAAGTCTATACGGTCACTCTATTGGCCAGCTTTTCCATCAATTGCTAAAAGCAGAGAGGACAAACTAACTCTGATGCAACCCCAAGTACTCCAGCAGGATCCTGGAACAAACACAATTCAAACCAGCCTCTAATTGAGTTAATTAAAAGAAAAAAAAAAAAGAGCCTGTCCCAGAGGAGTATTTTAAAAAGTTTGGATTTCCAGAGAGCTGAGATTCTGAAACCAGAAACTGAAGGCTACGGGACACACGTGGGTGCCACCATCGTGGATCATTTCAGCAGCACAGACAGGACTGTGGGCTCTGGGCACTCCTGGACAGGACCCACATCCAACAGGAGCTCTGTGGGCTCACAGAAAAGAGGCTAGTGTTGTGCAAGACAGCCTCAGAGGGCAATAATTCTTTTTTAATTAATGACATCTGGAGAGCTGCCTTCCATTTCAAAGCCCCCTTTGTTTCCCCCGTCGGGGTTTGGAAGCAGAGAGGGCAGAGCAGCAGCCCCTGCCCAGAGCCAGACACTGCTCTGCTCAGCTCCCACCAGCTACTGACACCCCTGGCTGTTTTTAGTGGTTTTAAGAGGAAAAACTGTAAGTAA
This sequence comes from Jacana jacana, assembly GCA_013400555.1. Classification (NCBI taxonomy): domain Eukaryota; kingdom Metazoa; phylum Chordata; class Aves; order Charadriiformes; family Jacanidae; genus Jacana; species Jacana jacana. The sequence goes on along the minus strand of VZTM01017264.1, from coordinate 506,130 downwards.
AGTATCAAATAACAAGACTTTTCTGGCACTAAGCCCAGTATTTCAGCCACAGGGACGCTCAGGACACCAGCAGCAATAGCCTCCGCAGTGCTCAAGGACGAGGGAGACAGCCTGGCACTCGGCTCAACTCCTGCACACAGCGCCAGATTGTGGGCAGCATTCCCCTGCCTCCAAAGCAAGCAGGGACATGTTTGCTTGGGAAGTACTTTGTAAGAGCAATCTGGTGGGCTGGGAGGGCAGCACAGAGCAGGCAAAAGGGGCCAAGCCCAGGGTGCAGCAGCTTCGGCACCATGACCCCCCTCCCAACATCCCACCGAGCAGCACCAACCATGCAGGGCTGTGCTGGGGATGGTCCTGTGGCAGATGAGACCCTTCTGTGGGCTGGGCTCTCTCTCGGTCCAGGTTTCTCCTCCTCCCACACCACAGCTCACTGCCAAGAGGTGTGCCCATCCTAGGGGAGAGAGCCTCAGCTCCCAGCGAGCAGGCAATATTCACAAAGGCAGGAAAAAAACCCCACTGCACAAAGCCTCAGCTTGGTTTGGGTACTCGTGGATGAGATTTTTAACTCAAACCCAAAAATTTAGGAGAGCAGGATGGGTGAGGGAAAACGGATGGAGAACACAGGTATCTTCTCAGCGAGCCAGACAGTGTGTCCCCTCTGCACTGCCCAGCACCGCTCAAGGGCTCCACAGCTCTCTTGGGCTCAAAGAGACTGGAGCTCGGATATCAACAGAACCGAAGGGACAGCGTCTGGGCAGGCCCCATCAAGGCCAAGACAATACCTCCAAGAATGTGGCTCGAAGCCCATGCACATCCCTCTGCAGCGTAAACAAGGCACACCTCTTCCCGACTGCGGCTGGCTCACCGACATCTGGAAAAGAACAGGCAGGACACCGGCATTGGAAAGGCTTTATCCTCAAAGATTATCTGTGAGTAGAGTACTAACAATGTGTTTTATCCTGCAGATGTTCTCTGCAGCCATGCCTTGTGAAGCCTCAAACCTCCCAAACACCATCCCACCCGTGGCCACGCAGACCTGCCCCGAGCTCCTGCAAGGATGCTTGGGATGAAGGTTTTCACCTTAACGTGAGGGAAGATGGCACATCAGACAGTGAACAGGCACACACCCCAGGCAGCCACGTTAATGTCCCACACAGGAGTCTCAGGTCTCATTAACAGGTTATTTTGATTCATCTTCTATATTGCAGGAGTGGGCCAGGGAGGTGCATCACCAGGAGTCGGTGCAGTTCCCACCTCCCCGGTCTTTCCACGGGGGCTCGAGTGTATTTCTGGGAATGCAGCAAGTTTCCACCCCTCTGGCGCTGGCGCTTACGGGTGTTTTCCACCGAGAACAGGAAACCCGTCAGGGAAAGGCTGCGGGAGGAAAGGGCTGGGGTTGGGCTGCGCTTTCTGCTGCTCGGGGAGAAGAGGAGAAAGGCAGGTTTATCTGCTGGTGCTCACTGCTGCACAGAGACGGTCCCTACAACCTCCCAACAGGAGACACAGGTGCAAAACACCACAACAGGAACCAGTCACATTGAAAATAAATCTATTTTAGAGCCCACACCAAGGATTTATCAAACATGGCTCTTGGAATGTGAAGAGCAGAGGAGGGTATGACTGGGGGCAGAAGCAAAGCACTGCAGGGAGCACCAGGGGGACAGGACACCACAGGATGCTGAGTTTACCTCAGCCTGGTTGTTTTTACAGAAACTTGCAGTTTCCTGTCTGAAAGATGTGTTTGTTCCTTGTAAAAACAGTCTTAAGGGAAACAAGGACACTCCCACCCAAGGACCTGCACCCCCAGTGGAAGCAATGGCAGCATCATGGGAGCTTCACCCCATCTCAGCTGAGGTGACCCTGTGCAGTCAGAGACCGAACCGCAGGGTGGTCACCCACCTCCGCAAAATCCCAGTACTTCCAACCCCCTAGCAGCACTTGAGGTGTCAGTCTCTTGCAAATTTCCCACCCCTTTGGCCCTCGCAGCCTGCATTTTCTTCCAAGGCTTAACACATACAGGTCTCAGGCCAGCATCACCTTTCTGGTGCTTGCTCCCCTTCATTGCGTTTTTGTGGAAGACCTTTAACCCCTCCCAAAATACATACTAGTTCTAGGCACCGTCAGTTGCTTTGTGCATACCCGTGTAGAGCCCACCAGAAGAACAGGAAAGGCTGCAGAGGCTTCTGGTGCTGGAGAAGGGTGGTGCCTGCCTGGGTGATCTTCATCTACTCCAGCCCATGTGTTTCTCCAGGTTATGATAGTCTTTCATAACAACATTTTAAGTCTTGTATGATCTTCTAAGACACCCTCCTGCCCAGTTCCTCCTCTTCCTCGCCCAGACCCAGCTTCTCTCAGTGCTCCCAGCTCCGCACTGGGACATGCGGATGCCACCCTGGCCAACTCCAGTTTGCTAAACGAATCAATGGCAGTAAAAGAACAGAGATTGCTTTTAAAGCATCAGGTTTTGGGGGTGGGAGGGGAAATGTGCTCAGCTCCTTCACACTGCAGAGCTGTAGGTGGTTAGGAAAACACATTCCCCTTTAAGGAGGCTCTGCAGGGACCCCACAGGGGTGGCCAGGCACCACAGGGGGTGGTAACCTTGCTGGTGACCACCCCTAAAGCTCTGCAGTGATGGTGATGATGCTGGCAACT